>JANRMT010062831.1:37939199-38040122 GCA_026402145.1 Polypterus bichir lapradei | reverse complement strand
ACTGCATGCACGGGTTTACCTTTCCCAGTCCTGCAAACTTTAGCGAATTGGTTCAATTTACCACATTTTTTACACTGTCTTCCTTTAGCTGGACATTGACTTTTTCCACCGTGTGCTTTGTTTCTGCAGTAGCTGCACTTGTGAATATGCTTGTATGCGTCACTCGCTTCATATTCTTTTGCTGCCTTCTCAATTGTGTAATGCGTTTTTTGTTCAGCGCTCTGTGGAGCTCTTGCTTGTTCTCTGCATACTGCGTTCACAGTCAGTTCACGTGAGCCACTTGGAGTATATGCATCAAAGGTTCTCAGCTGTGCTTATGCTATCTTGTGCAATCTTGCGATGTCCACGGCTTTATTTAATGTTAGCTAAGACCCGGCACTTAAAAGTTTCTCTCGCACTTTTGCTGAGTTTGTGCCAAACACTAGTCTATCCCTGACCATCTCATCTTCGTTTGCATAAGCACAGTCCTTCACCTGCGAATATTTAGCAACAGCATGTCTATTGGATTGCTGTTGACGGACGGCTTTATATGGGCAGGCACTCAATTACGTGGGAGGCGTGATGATGAGGGACGCAACTCCGCCTCACACAGCGACCAAGCTGCAGGCTATGGCCGTATATGTGTACGTAAGTAGGAATCAGTTATGACCGTTACGCATAGAATTTCAAAATGAAACCTACTTAACTTTTGTAAGTAAGCTGTAAGGAATGAGCCTGCCAAATTTCAGGCTTCTACCTACACGAGAAGATGGAGAATTAGTGATGAGTCAGTGAGTGAGTGAGTGAGTGAGTCAGTCAGTCAGTGAGGGCTTTGTCTTTTATTAGTATAGATATCTAATAAGACATGAAAAGCTTCTAGAAATGCCCTTTGACATCATATTAAATTACTTTTAAAGGCAAAACAAAAATATTGCTGTCTATCATTACTACTAAAAATTATCTTTATGTGGTAAAATTTACAGAAATAATTTTTGCACATATTTTAAAATCTTCTACTTTTCCAGGAAGAAGAGAGTTTGTCCAAAGACTAAAACTTGAGACAACACTGAATGTCCATGATGGCTGCGTAAGTACTGTATATCTAGAGTTAATTACATTGTGAAACTTCCACTATAGCCCCCTTTTTATTTCCTGAGCCAGTACCTATAGTTTAACCTATCTATGTTTAACCCTCATTTTCCTTTACCAATAATATTGAGAACTGGATTATATTTGAATAATTTATGTCAAGTTCCATTTTATTGAATATCTCTCTGTTATGAAAAAAAAAACTTGGAACGAGACTGCGACGAGACATGATCTTTTGAAGAGAGATCTTTGAGAGACAGAGGTCTTTGAGAGACAGAGAGCGAGAGAGAGACACTTTCACTATCCGCGAGACCAGCAAGTCACGTCATACTTACAACCTTTGGAAGCAAGTCCCACGATACACATGCTGAGCAAGTTAGAGATAATGGAAGTAGGAAAATTCGAAAGTCTCGAGAAAATGAGAGTAAACCTCAAATTAGCGCAAACAAACGGAAAATATTACTCAGTGAAATAACGGAACAGCAAAAAGAAATCAAATAGTGTTTCAGGATGTCTGGGGGACAAGAGAGACAAGGCAGTGACTTTAAAACGTTTAAAGCCCTGCACGAAATGCAGATCATGCGGCATAGGAGCAGCAGCTGATCGAGAAAAGAGGAGGTAAAAACAACATCTGTTATTTGCTTCCAATTGCATCACCATTAAAGAGGGGTTTCGGAGGAGAGACCGCTTCTCCTCAGGGTGCGTTCAGCCCCCCTTTGCACAATGGCGCGTAGCGGGGGTGGAAGCGGGAGGTTTAGGAAAGCGAAGTGCAGATCACGTGGCACGGCAGAAGCAGCAAGCCAGCAGCTGATTGAGCAACGAGGAGGTAAAAAAAAAAAAAAAAGGAATTTGTTTCCCATTGTATCACCGTTTAACAGGGGTTTCGGAGGAGCGGCCACATCTCCTTGGGGTTCATTCCGCCCCCCTTTTCACAGTGGCGCGTAGTGTTAGGGGGCGAGGTTGGCAAGTGAAACGGGTATAACATATATTGTAATATGTATTATGTATGAGACATTCATAAACATTAAATAAATAAAACACATTAAATACAGCAAAATATAATATGCAATTTTCTTCCACTCCTTAGTCAATTCAACATCTACTTAGTTCTGTATCATAATTATAAAAGTGCTTAAAGAACATTTTGTTGGCATTACACACAGCATACAAGTTCCCTTGAGGTTGGACTTTTTACCCCATTCAGTTAAAAATAAAATGCTTTTATACTTTCTTTGACTCTGGATTACTGTAGACAGCTGCATGTCATATAATTTCAAAATTTCTGCTTTAAATTAACATCAGAATTAAACCTTAACACAAGTATATACAATGGGGTAAATAAGTATTCAACATTATTTTCAGTAAATATATTTCCAATGAGGATGTTCACATGAAATTCTCACCAGACATTGGTATTAACTCAAGACATTCACAAATACAGTGGTACCTTGGTATACATCCTTAATCCGTTCTACTGTAGATCCTTAGACTTATACCAAACAGGACATATACCAAACAAATTTTTTTCCATAAGAAATAAAGGGAAAATGATTAATCCGTTCCCATGAAAAAAAATCCTATTATTATTGGCATATTATACATTGATGGGGTTGTATAAAATAATTTAGACACTGCTTAATACTAAAATACATAAATACAAAAGCAATTAGATGAAATAAATGAAAATTTAACCCCAATTTACTTTTTAATAACATCTTTGTTTTTCACAATCGTAGATACCGCCATTCTCGGTATACGGTATGCAGCAGCCATGTCCCGGATACGCATGCCACCTTCATACTTTTCAACAATCAATTCAAATTTACGTGAAAAAACACAAAATCACGTGAAAATTCACAGAGAGTTATAGCGCGGGTTGTTCACTGAATGCTAGCAACTGGCGTACTGACGCTCGTGGGCAGTCATGGCTTTGTCTCGAGAGAGGTAAACAAGGGTAGTGTGCGGGTTGTTCACTGAATGCTAGCAACTGCCGTACTGATGCTCGTGGGCAGTCGTGGCTTTGTCTCGAGAGAGGTAAACAATTGTAGTGTAGTGTTCTCTAGATTGAAGTAGCAACACACTCAGAATAATGTTTCGAATGCTGTTTATTTTGAACCATGTTTAACCAAGTCTCCATACAGCGTGCCTTCTAAACCATACCCCTTCCTCCAGCAGTCATATGTCTCAAAAGATGCAGACCATAGCAATCAACACCTGAACATAGAGCAATAGACAAAAGCATCATTGAACAATCATATACAACAGGTAGCACGCGGGTTGTTCACTAAATGCTGGCAACTGCTGTACTGACGCTCGTGGGCAGTCGTGGCTTTGTCTCGAGAGAGAAGGAAAACAAGCACGCGAGTCGTATTCTAAACAGAGGTCGTATACCAAACAAAATTTTTCATGTCCAAACAGGACTTATACCAAGTTGGACTTATTCCAAAGTGGACGTATACCAAGGTATCACTGTATATAAAATTCACAACATTAGAGGCCATAAATAAAGGTTTGTGTAATAAAGTGAAATGACACAGGTAAAAAGTATTGAACATGCTAAGAAAAAGCGGTAGACAAAGGCAAGGAACCAGCTGAAATCCATGAGTACTTAGAAAGAAATTCCACCTCCTATCTGTGCAAATTGATATTAGCTGGGTTAGTATATATTAGTGAGGTATAAAAAGTTGTTTTGCTGTCAAGGTGTCACACAAGAAACATGTCATGATGGGTAAAAGCAAACAGCTCTTCCAAGACCTTCGCAGCCTTATTGTTGCAGACCATTTCAAAACTTCTGAATCTTCCAATAGTACTGTTGGGGCCGTGATCCGCAAGTGGAAGGAACATCACTCCACAATCATCTGACCACGCACAGGAGCTCCTTGAAAGATTTCTGACAGTCAGAAGGACATTCAGAAGAGTAGCTCAAGAGTCAAGGACCACATTACCAAAAAACACACCCTAACCATAGAAACATGGTGATGACACCATCATACTCTGGGGGTGTTTCACTTCCGCAGACTCTGGAAGGCTTGTCAGAGTAGAGAGTATAATAAATGCAGAGAAATCCTGGAGGAAATCCTGATGTCATCTGTAAGAAAAATGTGGCTTGTGAGAAGGTTTGTTTTCCAGCAAGACAACAACCGCAAGCATTAAGCCAAAGCTACACATAAATAGCTTATAAACAACAATGTTAGTCTCATGGAGTGGCTGGAGTGGTTAGTCTCAATCTAATTAGGAATTTGTGGCTGAAAAAAGGCTGTTTACTCATAATCTCACTACAAACTGAAAGAGTTTCATCAGTTTTGCAAAGACAAATGGTGAATATTTCAGTGTCCTAATCTGCAAGGCTGAGAGAGACATGTCCACTCAGACTCAAGGCTAAAATGGCTCCTGAAGGTTCATCTACTAAATATGCAATCAGTCATTTTATGTTTTATATTTGTAATTAAATCACTTTGCAGAGATCTGTTTTCACTTTAGCTTTTTTTGTTGATCAATGCCAAAAATTCAAAGTCGAATCCACTGTTATTCAATGTTTTATAACAATAAATTTATATACTTTTTATAGGCACTATGTACATTGAGCATATACATATGATATTAAGCAAAATAAAATAAAGCCAAAACAAAAAAAATGAGTTGGCTTAATTAGAACCCACATTTGTAATAAAATGAAATGTTCAAAGGTTTTTACCAAAGGGATACAAGGGTAATAGGCTTACTAAATTTAGAAATAAAACAGTCAAATTTGGCTCATAAGCTACCAGTGCTGTTGTTTACAAAGCTGTAAGGGCAGGTTCTTCTTTATCAAAATAAATATTCTTATATTTTTAAACAAGCTTTTTCTCTTGTAACCACTTCTTATCTATCTTTGCTTATTGTGGCTAAATTCAGTGGCCTAACTATATACACAGTCAAAATAGATACTGTTTCGAAAGCCATTCCTATTTTACATAGTCTTACTGAATTTCCCTTATTAAATACATTACTCAAAAGGTTATGCCAGATCAGTTATATTGACTATACTGACAAAAATAAAAAAACACATACAACACCTA
The DNA here is from genome assembly GCA_026402145.1 of Polypterus bichir lapradei. Taxonomy (NCBI): domain Eukaryota; kingdom Metazoa; phylum Chordata; class Cladistia; order Polypteriformes; family Polypteridae; genus Polypterus; species Polypterus bichir. Next base: position 38,034,996 of record JANRMT010062831.1, on the reverse strand, counting down.
TAACATAAAAAGCATCACCTTGAACAATATGCAAGGTAGTCTTTAAGTTTGTTTGTAACTTGTTCTGTCCCGTTAAGTTCTTAGTGTTATCTGGCCCCAAATCAAATTCTTTCTTCATAAAATGTTTTATATGCAAATGGAAGAGGCAGAGTTCATCAGAGGTCGGTCACATTCTAAGACTCTCCTTCACGATGCATGGGGGCCCGCAAATCTCTTCCCCACCAATCAAATGTTGAAACTTTCCTTCTAAATGCAGCCTTCTTCATCTTAAATTCCTCTAGGAGTTTTCTCATGGCTTCCACTTTTCCTTATCATCAGCAGTTCCTGGATGTGACCATTAAATCCCTAAGGATTGCTGCTTAATTGCTCTTCTCCTTCCTTTTTTCTTTTTTTCGTGGCTGGATTTTAAATATCCCAGAAGTCTTTTCAATTCAGTTCAATTTACAATTCACTTGCTTTTTTTGCTCATACAAGGAGTATTTTTTAAAATTAAAGGACAAATTGAAAAGGTCTGAACTCATTAAATTCTCTTTTCTTCAAATTTTATTGGAAGATGCCTGTCTCATATCGATGTTTTCCCCCCAGTCAGTTATATGTGCAAGGGTGTACAGACCACTTTTTCCTGTATAATTTCAGCTGTTTAACATACAGTATTTTTTTTTCACTCACATTTCTGGCTCTCCGCTTATTACTCCACTGTTTTTAAAATAACAGTCAATACTTTAGTCTTCTCCTACATTCTGCCCAGCTGTTATCTTTTTTACAGGATCCCACCCAGCAACAAAAGTACAAAGTTTTTCAGTTACTATAATGGACACATGTCAGCAAATAACCAACGGAGCGAGAGAGTAACTATATGTTCATTTAGATTACTTAATGTGATGTTATTGAATGTTGAAAGCAACATAATTTTCCAAAGCTGCAAAATGGTACTTTCTGAAAAACTTGTACATGACTTTTTTACCATTCAAGCCAGGAAAACATGCCTCCCAATCTTCTGAAGAGAACATGAACAAATGTTTATAGGTGCACAACAGTTATGCTATTACATGGGCTTCTTTCACCTGTTTTAGTTTGGAAGTTTAATACAGCATTAATGCACAATTGCATGCATCCCCTTGTGATGTACTTTAATTTTTTCATTATCATTAGTGCACACTTAGTTTGCATTTAACTTTGTGTAGGACTAAACCTTTTAAGAAACACCTTTCTATGCAATTCATGTTGCTTTTCATCTTCTCAAATCATTATCTGCTTTTCCTTTTAAGCCACTTAACAAAAACATTTTTGTTTTTACTACAGGTAAATTCTATTTGGTGGAATGATACTGGTGAATATATTTTATCAGGATCAGATGACACTAATTTAGTAATAACCAATCCATATAAAAGAAAGGTAAGTCATTTTATTCAAGAAACTAATGATATAATACTGATATGCAGCTCATATTGAACAGTTGTTGCTTACAGTTTTATTTGCTAGATACTGAAGGTGATATCCATTAAAACAGTGGTGAAAAACAAAATAAAAGTACATTTTTTTGGGTTTTTAATTCGTGAAAGCTGCAACTTGGACAGCTTTTTGAGTGTTCTGCTCCTGATCCCCTTTTAGTTCATTCTTAAAACTCAGATCCCTTAATTTTTGCCAGAACTATTAGGTATTCATTGAGGCAAACAAAAACTAGATTTTTTCCCCCATTAAAGACAATGGAAAATACCTGGCATATTTTTGATTTTCTTAAAGACTCAATAGTGTTGAAATAACAATTTATAGTGCCTTTTCAAAGTTAGCAATGTCCCTTTTTGCTGACTCAGCCAACACCTGATATATGCAGTCTGCAACTTAGATTGCAATTAAATTGACATATAATGGTTAAAACAATAGGGTGTAATGAAAAGTACTAAGGTCACCTTTATTACATTTTTGCTGTAACTGTAAAGATGGAAATAAGAGAAACAGAGTTTAATTTAGTCCAGTATATTATTCTTTAACTGGCATCCCCTTTTTTATTTATTGGCTGCTAGAAGAAGAAGAACTGATCAATGACTGTATTTAACATGTTTGAGCAATCATTAATGGTTTTGCCCTATTTTTATATGTGTATTACAAAAAGACAGTGTGAACTGTGCCCCATTGCATCTATTTGATTATACCACTTTGTGTGGGCTAATTATTTTATTTTTGTGAAGGACTGTATTTTCAAGTGCCTAGTTCTTTTGAATTTGCACTGTTTTTCATCTGCTTCTTTTAATTTGCTGTGCATAAGTTATAAGTACTTAATGCTTTGCAGACATGTGGTGAGCAAAAAATTGTAAGTATTAATAATAATAGCAGAACATTAAAACTACATACATTACAAATGTATATTTTGCACCCTGAATAACCTAAATTTGAATACATTTTCATGTGTATGTATTTATAATATTAATATTCAGACCATAATGTTATGCCTGTTCGGCCCTATCTCTACAATTCATTTGGCCTGAGAAAATATTTGCGAAGGCACCACCTTTCTTTTATAAGAAAACACAAAAAAATAAAGTTAAATTTCAGAGAGGCTATTTCAATTAGTATGACAGCTTCATCACTGCTGAACCAAGTTTCACTTAAAATTAAAAAAAAAAAAATCTATTTTTCTAGCTGTCAAAGGATAATTACGAGGGATGTTCAAAAAGTTTCCACACTTTTATATTTTCTTTGGTAACGATGAAGGTGGGAGGAGTAGTAATTGCGGGAATTGTGAAAAAAAAAGTGTTAAAAAAAGTAAAATCCCCTGTTAAATAAACATTAATAGTTAGTGTTCTAATGTTAAGAAAAGCCATTTTAAAAGTCTCCAAGTTACATGGCATCTTCAGTTACATGAATGTGTAAAACAGCAAAAGATACCAGTTAAAATTACTTGCTTTATATCAACTTGCTTTTTTTAGCACAAATGTAATTAGTCATTAAAAGCTGAAAATGTTGCTGCTGCTCCTTCCTGTTAACAACACTTTATGTTAAAATTCGCATTGAACCTTTCATTTTTTATACTTCTTTCATTTTCTCTTACTGTATGTATAGTGCATGGATGCAATTGATTACATTTTATATTGAATTTGGATTTATTTTTATGGTTTGCAGCCTGAGGAACAACTGATTTGAATCTTTTTGTGGTTCACCGGACAGAACTTTCTTTTGATTGTCTGCTCCTGTATGATGCTTGATTTGTGAACATTTTTCTTTGGATCGTGGAGATCTAGGAACTGGGAATGTTCTGCCTTCTATACTTGCTTCAACTGGAGAAATAAATGATCTGATGTTTACACCCACCTGGCTTGTGGCACTAAGGCGATCACGCCTGTAATACCCACGGTTATATGTATATGGTTATATGTTGGAACCTCCAACTTCTGGAAATTATCTGAATGGACATCTTTTAATATCTCCTACTTTTTTAATGGATCAGTTCCCCAGTGGCATCAATCTATGCTTCTACTGGATTTTCTGTTGCATTGCTATCGCCGCTCATTTGCACCACCTCACCTTGTCTGCTGTGCTGCTTAAGTGCCCTCTACTTGGCTTTCTACTAGGCTGAAATACTATTGTTATAAACTCCTGCAAATTTAACAGTTTGTTCTGAGCAAAAGGTCAGACTGGAATGTCCTAAAAGCCACTGGAATTGTGAGGTGCCCAAAATATTTACATTGCAAGTCAGGTCGCTGACACTGACAGACAGCGAATGGAAATTTCACTGGCAGCATTTGTTCAGGTATATGCTGTTCTACTCATAGCTTTGGAAATAAGAGTGTCAGTGTGCCAAATTTTTAATATGATAAAATAAACTCTGGTTATGGATCTGTGCACAATGAACCCTAATATTACATTGTTTAACACAAGATCTCTTAACACTAGAATTACCAGAGCCTACGAAAAAACTCGTAGATTCGGCCCACCTTAAATCCGTTCGCACCTCTCCGCCAGTATCTTTTGTCCTGTAAATGTGTTGATAAAGACAAGCAGCAAGCAGCCTGCAATTCCATCCCCCACCACCGCAGAACGTGCACAAAGTTCTCCCAGCTCATGCCTTGACTGATTATCTAGGAGTGAAGTGCTGGAGTTTTAGAGTGGAAATAATAGATCGTTATTTGGAACACATGCATTTCATGTGTGTTCCGTTTCTACATTAATCTGTGTAAACACACTTTTAAAACAGAAACATTTTTGATATTTTAGTAGTAAATGACAAAATGTAGGCATAAACTATATAATGTATGAAGCCTGAAGTCCAAAGATCAAATAAACACTTTCACAACAGGTTCAAGGAAAAGACAACAGCTTCCGTGGCATAGCGGTAAGATTTACTGACTTGTAAACAAGAGTCCCCGTTTCGATCCCGACTGCCTCCTATATTTGCCGTTTTCAGTAGTGAGCTGTTCTTATCTATACTAATAAAAGGCAAAGCCCTCACTCACTGACTGACTGACTCACTCACTCACTCACTCACTCACTCATCACTAATTCTCCAACTTCCCGTGTAGGTAGAAGGCTGAAATTTGGCAGGCTCATTCCTTACAGCTTACTTACAAAAGTTAGGCAGGTTTCATTTCGAAATTCTACGCGTAACAGTCACAACTGAAACCTACTTATGTACATATATATACCGGCCATAGCCTGCAGCTCAGTCGCCATGTGAGGCGGAGTTGCGTCTCTCATCGTCACGCCTCCCACGTAATTGAGTGCCTGCCCATATAAGGCCATCCGTCAGCGGCAATCCAATAGAAACACTCTACCGCGCGAGTGATATATACAAGCATATTCATAAGTGCAGCTACTGCGGAAACAAAGCACACGGTGGAAAAAGTCAATGTCCCGCTAAAGGAGGACAGTGTAAAAAAAAAAAAAAAAACCTGTGCATGCAGTGTGTCAGGTCTCAAATAAAGAGGAAGATGAGCTGTTTATTGATGCAGTAAGAAACGAATCAATGAATGAAACCTGTTATGTTTACAACGATTGACAAACACGGAATGTAACTTGAACACAACACATCCTACAAATACGAACCTGATTGAAAGAAATAATGATAATCAAATCCTTGATGACAGCAACACTCAGTAACACTCACAAAACAATTACTGTATATTGACAGTCATGTTACGTTATTTTTAAAATGTTCCCTTTTCTTTTTCATAGCTTCTTTAACACACTACTTCTCCGCTGCGATACGCGGGTATATATATATGTATATATATATATATATATATATATATACCCCGATCTACATACTCGAATAATGGATACTTTATTCGCCATCAATGATTGTTTTGGTAAAGCCATACTCGGTGTATTCATTAGATGAACGGTAAAAAAGTAAGAGCGAGGGGAGGATGACTTATTGAGGCACGCAGGCAAAACCACAATAGCACGCGGGCTCGATGTACTGTAGTGCACGTCAACTCTATCTGAATTGCGCGATCACATTTGAAAAAATATATCTTTTCAAGTTCTATTTAGTCCATATGTGTCAAACTCAAGGCCCGCAGGCCACATCCGGCCCGGCGTGTAATTATATCCGGCCCACGAGATCATTTTATATACTGTATTATTGTTATTAATGGCCCGGGGATATGAAGCGCTGGTAACACAATAAACTACAGATCCCATAATGCAGCGCTTCAGCTGCCTTGCCGAACACTTACCACGTTAATCAAGTCTAGCTTCTGATGCTGCAAGTTATTGCGAAGCTAACCCGCACGATGCCGAAGAGAAAAGGTGATTCTGAACATAGAGCCTTTAAAAACCGATGGGAGGCTGAGTATATGTTTACTGACATTGCCGGTAAACCCGTGTGTCTCATTTCTGGAGCAAATGTGGGTGTAATTACAGAATTTAATCTAAGACGGCACTATGAGACAAAACATCAAGATAACCTGAAAGACCTCAATGCAATGCACAAGATACAGAAAGCAGAAGAGTTAAAGAAGAATCTGACACTTCAGCAGACGCTTTTACCCGTGCAAAATCACAAATTGATTTCAAGTGAAGCTACTTTTATGGGAGACACAAATGCACCAGTGCAACTTGCCCCACTTTCCCTGTTGCCAAGTAATGTTGAACCAAGTCGACACTACGGTGTTCCCAAATACGCACTTTGTTCATAAACTGAGCGCACTGAGTTCGCACGGCACTTTGGTGACTTTGAAGAACAAAAAAATAATTTTGAGTTGTTTCGCAACCCATTTGCTGTCGATGTGGAAACTGCACCTGTGTAGATTCAGATGGAGGTGATTGAGCTGCAGTGTAATGGCACACTGAAGGCAAAGTACGATACTGCACGGCCGGCACAGTTTATTCACTCCATTCCCGCACAAATGCTCCAGCTCCGTCTACATGCGGCTCGAACCTTGTGCATGTTTGGTAGCACATATCTGTGTGAGAAGCTCTTCTCAGTCATGAAGACTAACAAAACAGCACACAGGAGTCGCCTCACTGATGAGCACCTGCAGTCCATCCTAAGAATCTCCACAACACAGAACCTCACACCAAACATAAACGAACTTGTTGCCAAAAAAAGATGCCAGGCTTCCAAATCTGATAAAATGACATAAGAGCAAAGACAACTGAATGATTTGATTTGTTATTGCTGAAAAGAACAAATTTTATTTATGTTTCCAGGTTTTGTTATGCACCATGTTCATATTTGAATTTGTATAATTTTGACAGGATATATTTTTATGGAGAGCAAAATCTTTTGGGATATTTAAAATTTAAGTTTATTTTTTATATAAAATTACATAAGAGTAAAGAAATTTGAATGTTTGTTCTTTTAACATTTACTTTATTTCTAAATTGTATAATTTAGACAGGATATATTTTTATGGAGAGCAAAATATTATAAGTTATTTAAGGTTTGAGTTGATTTATTCCGGAATAATATTCTGTCGACTAAATAAAAATTCCTTCTATTTAAAATTTAAATAGAACTTCAACATATACGATAGTTGTGTGTGTGTGTGTGTGTGTATGTATATATGTAGATATGTACAGCATGTATATATATGTTTATATATATGTGTGTGTATGTATATGTATTTGTGTGTATATATGTGTGTGTATGTATATGTATGTGTGTATATGTAGATATATATGTATATATATGTGGATGTATGTATATATATGTATGTATATATGTGTGTGTATATATATGTGTATATGTATATATGTATGGAGATATATATATATATATATATATATATATATATGACAGCAACACTCATCACTCATAACAGTGACAAAACAATTACATTGACAATCATGTTATGTTATTTTCAAAATGTTTCCTTTTCTTTTTCATTGCTTCTTTAACACACTACTTCTCCGCTGCGAAGCGCAGGTATTTTGCTATATATATATATATATATAGCATAATACCCGTGCTTCGCAGCTTAGATATGTATATATATATATATATACCCCAATCTACATACTGTCAAATAAACGAACCACACGCCGTGGCGCAATTTGACTTATTGAGGCAGGCAGGTGAGAGCACAATAGCACGCGGGGTCGATGTAGTGAGCGTCAAGTCGATCTAAAATGCACAATCAGATTTCGAAAAAATATATCTTTTAATAATATAAGTTCTATTTGGATATAAGTAGGTTCTATTTAGTCGACAGAAATATCTTTAGTAGGAATGTGAGTTGAATTTAGTCTTTAAATTTCTATGGTGAAGAAAATTATGCAATGATGACTAAATTTAACTTACATTCCTACCAAAGATATTTCTGTCGACTAAATAAAAATTACTTATATTTAAAATTTAAATAGAACTTGAACAGATACGATAGTTCATAATACCCACGCAGCACTAAGTACACGTAAGAGTGGACATCATCCGTTTTAACAAGTTTTATTGCACTGATACGAAATAGCCTGCCCATTTAATTATTAAAGCATGGATAGATAAATTAAGATTTTGTACAAATAATGATTTTCATTTTTCTTCCTCGATGGATTCTAGCACCCCCAGCAACAGCTGCTCGCACCCCAAAGGGTATATATATATATATATATATATATATATATCCATCCATTTTCCAACCCGCTGAATCCGAACACAGGGTCACGGGGGTCTGCTGGAGCCAATCCCAGCCAACACAGGGCACAAGGCAGGAATCCAATCCCAGGCAGGGTGCCAACCCACCGCATATATATATATATATATATATATACAGTATAATATATATATATACAGTATAATATATATATATAATATATATACACTGTGTGCACAATTATTAGGCAAGTGAGTATTTTGACCATATCATCATTTTTATGTGTATATTCCAACTCCAAGCTGTATTAACTTGAATGCTTATTGGATTTAAGTACGTCAGGTGATGTGTATTTGTGTAATGAGGGAGGGTGTGGCCTAATGAGATCAACACCCTATATCAAGGTGTGCAGAATTATTAGGCAGCTAGTTTTCCTCTGGCAAAATGGGCCAAAAAAGAGATTTAACTGACTCTGAAAAGTCAAAAATTGTAAAAAGTCTTTCAGAGGGATGCAGCACTTTTGGAATTGCTAAGATATTGGTGTGTGATCACAGAACCATCAAACATTTTGTTGCAAATAGTCAACAGGGTCGCAAGAAACGTGTTGAGAACAAAAGACGCAAATTAGCTGCCAAAGATTTGAGAAGAATCAAACGTGAAGCTACCAGGAACCCATTATCCTCCAGTACTTTCATATTCCAGAGCTGCAACCTACCTGGAGTGCCCAGAAGTACAAGGTGTTCAGTGCTCAAAGACATGGCCAAGGTAAGGAGGGCTGAAACCCAACCACCACTGAACAAGAAACATAAGTTGAAACGTCAAAACTGGGCCAAGAAATATCTGAAGACAGATTTTTTTCAAAGGTTTTATGGACCGATGAGATGAGAGTGACTCTTGATGGACCAGATGGATGGACCTGTGGATCAGTAATGGGCACAGAGCTCCACTCCAACGTGGAGGTGGGGTACTGGTATGAGCTGGTATTTTTAAAGATGAGCTAGTTGGACCTTTTTGCATTGAAGATGAACTCAAAATCAACTCCCAAACCTACTGCCAGTTTTTCGAAGACACTTTCTTCAAACAGTGATACAGGAAAAAGACCATGATTTTTATGCAGGCCAATGCTCCATCACTTGCATCGAAGTTCTCCACTGCGTGGCCAGCCAGTAAAGGCCTTAAAGATGAAGGAATAATGACATGGCCCCCCTTCCTCATCTGACCTAAACCCTATCGAGAACTTGTGGGCACTTCTTAAACGCTAGATTTACGGGGGAGAAAAACAATTCACCTCTCTGAAGAGTGTCTGGGAGGCTGTAGTCACTGCTCCACAAAAAGCTGATCGTCAACAGATCAAGAAACTGACAGACTCCATGAATGGAAAGGCTTATGACTGTTATTGGAAAGAAGGGTGGCTATATTGGTCATTGATTGATTGATTTATTTTTTTTGAAATGTCAGAGATGTTTATTTGTAAATTTTGAGGTGTTTGTTTATTATTCTCACTATAACAGATGAAAATAAACAAGTGAGATGGGAAAATTTTCATTTTTCCTTTAGTTGCATAATAAATCTGCACACTAATAGTTGCCTAATAATTGTGCGCACATATGTATTCCCCTGATGATGTTCACACTCACATTTCCGTTGTGAAACATTCAGGTTTCAGGTTTATTAACATTTTGGATTGACTGATAGCACTGTGTTTGTTCCATATTAAAATTAATCCTCAAAAATACAACTTGCCTAATAATTGTGCACACAGTGTATATATATATATATATATAATATATGTGTGTGTGTGTGTATATGTATGTGTGTATATATGTAGATATATATGTATATATGTGGATGTATGTGTATATACACACTGTATGTATATGTGTATGTGTATATATATATGTGTATATGTATATATATAGATATATGTGTATATGTATATATATGTTTATATATGTGTGTGTATGTATATATATATATACTCAGCAAAAAAAGAAACGCCCCTTTTTCAGGACTGTGTATTTCAACAATAATGTTTTAAAAATCCAAATAACTTTACAGATCTTCATTGTAAATTGTTTAAACAATGTTTTCCATGCATGTTCAATTAACCATAATCAATTAATTAACATGCACCTGTGGAATGGTCGTTAAGATCTTAACAGCTTACAGAAAGTAGGCATTTAAGGTCACAGTTCTAAAAACGCAGGACACTAAAGAGACTTGTCTACCGACTGTGAAAAACACCCAAAGAAAGATGCCCAGGGTCCCTGCTCATCTGCGTGAACGTGCATTAGGAATGCTGCAGGGAGGCATGAGGACTGCTGATGTGGCTAGGGCAATAAATTGCCATGTCCACACTGTGAGACGCCTAAGACAGCGCTACAGGGAGACAGGAAGGACAGCTGATCATCCTCGCAGTGGAAGACCACGTGTAACAACACCTGCACAGGATCGTTACATCTGAATATCACACCTGCGTGACAGGTACAGGATGGCCACAACAACTGCCCGAGTCACACCAGGAACACACAATCCCTCCATCAGTGCTCAGACTGTCCGCAATAGGCTGAGAGAGGCTGGACTGAGGGCTTGCAGGCCTGTTGTAAGGCAGGTCCTTACCAGACATCACCAGCAACAACGCCGCCTATGGGCACAAACCCACCTTCGCTGGACCAGACAGGAGTGGCAAAATGTGCGTGAGTTTCTGCATGACAGCAATGTCAGTGTTCTGCCATGGCCAGCGAAGAGCCCAGATCTCAATCCCATTGAGCACGTCTGGGACCTGTTGGATCGCAGGGTGAGGGCTAGGGCCATTCCCCCCAGAAATGTCCAGGAACTTGCAGGTGCCTTGGTGGAAGAGTGGGGTAACATCTCACAGCAAGAACTGACAAATCTGGTCCAGTCCATGAGGAGGAGATGCACTGCAGTACTTCAAGCAGCTGGTGGCCACACCAGATACTAACTGGTACTTTTGATTTTGAGCCTCCCTTCATTCAGGGACACATTGTGAAACATTTTTAGTTTATGTCTTATGGTGTTGACTCTTTTAGTGTTCATACAAATATTTACACATTAAGTTTACTGAAAGTAAAAACAGTTGAAAGTCAGGGGGCGTTTCTTTTTTTGCTGAGTATATATATGTATGTGTGTGTATGTATGTGTGTATATATATATATATATATATTTATATATATGTGGATGTATGTGTGTGTATATGTGTAGATATATATATATATATATATATATATATATATACATATATATAAATGATATATGTATATATGTGGATGTATGTGTGTGTATATATATGTATTTAACACACTACTTCTCCGCTGCGAAGTGCGGGTATTTTGCTAGTTGTTAATATTATACAGTACACACATACACTTGGTTTGTGTCTGTAAGAGATGGTGTACATTTATAGGACTTGTAAAAGTTACTTTTTTTTTCACTTTTATTCTCTCAGTCATGATCACGAAACATACTACCGCCCCTGGGATCTGACGCTGTTAGTTTTTATTTGAAACTGGGAATAACTGTAGATGTGAGTGGTGTTTTGAGGCAATGGAACTGGACATTTTCTGATCTGTAGGGATAAAAGCTGACACACAAACGCTGGTGAATCTGCCTTCTTTGTATCTCACCGTCACTTGATTTTTTTTTTATTCAGTTTTATTTAGTGTTCCTGCTCAGCTGAATTAGTACGCACCTTATGGTCTATGATGTCCAAAAAAAAAAAAGCAGACACATAGGTATATATGATATTTGGAATTATTCATTTTATGACCTGTATAGTACATTTCGGAAAACGTGGCATGGATCCAACATTATTCATAATACCGTATTTACGCATGTACCACATGCACATTTTTTCCCGATAATTAGCATTAGAAAATCAGGTGCACATCATACATGAGGAAATGTAATTCTGTAATGTTTATTTCTTCTGCTTGGGCTCGCTCGCTCGCGCTCTCTCTCTCTCTCTCTCTCTCACTCACTTGCTCACGCACTCGTGCTCTCTCTCTCGCTCATTTGCTCATACACTCACGCTCTCTCTCTCTTGCTCGCGCACTCGCACTCTCTCTCTCTCTCTCACTCTGTCTCACTCGCGCTCTCTCTCTCACTCGCACTTTCTCTCGCTCGCTTGCTCGCGCTCTCACTTGACAACGCTCTCTCTTTCTCTAAACGCTTCCTATACAATCACAACACGCGTCGTACACGGGGTAAAACTTTTTTGGCGATTTTCTTTGTAAAAATTAGGGTGCGCGTCTTACACGAGGGCGCGTGGTACACGAGTGAATACGGTACTCATATTCATTCACATAACATCTTGCGGTTGTAATCCGTGACCATGTGTTTTTTTTTTCCTGATCTTGCCAGTCCCCACGTGTTGCTATATGCTGTTTCTTTTGTACTCCAGGACATGCGGTGGTGGGGGATGGAATAGCAGGCTGCTTGCTGCTTGTCTTTATTGGTACATTTACAGGACAAAAGACACTGGCGGAAAGAGGTGCGAACGGATTTATGGTTGGGCTGGATCTACAAGTTTTTTCGTAGGCTCTGGTAATTCAAGTGTTAATTAGAAAGCATTGGTGTTATCAGAATTCATTATTAACTCCAACCTTGATATGCTATGCTTAACAGAAACTTGGCAAAAAACAAACGAATTTACATCTCTTACAGAGGAGACACCATCCGGATACATTTATTTCACAGAGACTCGCAGATCAAGGAGGAGGGTTTACAATAATTCTTAGATCCAAGTTAAACAACAAAAGAATCCCAGTTAATGGACCATTGTCTTTCGAGTGTCTGGCTCTTAAACTAATAACAAAATCTGGTCCTGTCTTACTTTTTGTTCTCTGTTGTCCCCCAAAATACAATAAGTCTTTTTTAGCTGATCCGACTGAATTATTGATTCACTTAAGCTCCCTTTCCCAGAGAGTCATTGTTCTTAGTGATTACAGAATCCATGTTGACATTCTTGCATGTAAATTGAGAAATGAATTCCTGTCCTTGCTAGACTGTTTTGTCTTTTTGCAACATGTTGATTTTCCTTCCCACTCTGGTGGTCATATATTAGACCTAATGTGCACATCTGGCTTATCGGTCGGCATCACTCATAGCAGTGATTTGGCCCTCTCTGTTCATAAAGCAGTACTTTTCACTGCCTCATTACCTCTCCCTCTGCTTACCAGTAAATGTAAAATTTCTTCCAGAAACTTTAAAAATATCTGTCCCTCTGTCCTTGCTGGATCCATTTCTGATCTTTTTCTGTCATCCCCTATTCCGTCCACACTAGACAGTCTTGTTGACTGCTGTAACTCAGCCCTTCATTCAGCACTAGATAAAACAAGTCCTTTAAAACATAAAGTGGTTTCCTTTGAGCCTTCAGCTCCATGATATAGCTCAGAATTACAGTCTATGAAAGCAGCTGTCTGACGCCTTGAGAGAATATCATGTAAGACTGGCCGCACTTTGCACATCCAGGCTTTTTCTGACCATCAAAGGTCTTAAATAGATACACTAACTGCAGCCAAGAATGTGTATTATGGCAGATCAATAGAAAGTGGCCATGATAACCCGAGTTTTTTGTTCTCTGTAGTTAATAAACCACTTCAATCTGCATCTGACCCCATTACGTCCTCTACTGAAGTCTGTGAAAAATTCCTCCACTTTTTCTGTAATAAAATTTAAAATCTAAATAATTCAACTAAGATAAATCTATTATCCATTTATATCTTTCCCAGTCCTCCCACTCCATCCAGCTCTTTTTCTACATTTTCACCAGTCACATCTGCATTTGTTAATGACTTAATTTGCATAATGAGGCTGACTACTTGTGTACTGGACCCCATCCCCACCACACTTCTTAAATACTGCCTTCACACCATAATCCTGACTGTTACAACAATAATAAATATATATCGCTTGACATTGACTTTATGCTAGCCACTTTTAAAATCACTTCTGTAACCCCATATTAAAATCGTCTGGTCTTGATGCTGAAAGTTTTTGCCTATTTCTCACTTACCTTGTCTGTCAAAAGTTCTTGAGTGTGTTCTAGCCTCCAATCTCAGCAATTACTTAATTTCTAATAAATTGATGGAACCCTTTCATTTTGGTTTCAGGGCGCAGCACTGCTGTGACACTGTTCTGGTTTGGGTAACAAATGATTTGCTTATGGCAGCAGACTCTGGACAAACCTACATATTAATTCTGTTAGACCTCAGTGCAACATTTGACACTGTCGAATATGGCATTCTACTGTTCAGAATGGGGAACATTCTGGGTATGTCAGGCACTGCCCACCAGTGGTTTAAGTCTAATCTGACTGATAGGCTAGACTTTGTTAGTCAAAGTGCTGGTCACACAAGTTCCTCAGGGCTCTGTCCTTGGCCCTCTGCTCTTCCGTATCTATATGCTTCTCCTTGGCCATATTATTCGTAGCTTTGTACTGGGTTATCATTTTTATGCAGATGATACTCAATTCAAATTCTCAAAATTCTCTGATACTCAAATTCTATTTCAATCTTAAAAGGGAACCTTCATTAGAACTTTCTCTACTCACAGCTCACTTCTGTGAAATTAAGCCCTGAATGGAACATAAAAATAAATTGCAGCAAAACTGAACTCCTGCAAATTGGTACTAAAATGCAACTTAAGAAAACAAGTTTCTTTTTCAGTCACTATTTACAATGATCTCATCAGACCTTCTTCTAATGGAAGGAATGTTGATGTCATTTTTGATTCCTCCCTTTCCTATTCCACATGCATAAACCATATTAAGAAACTTTCTTACTTCCACCTCTGTATCATATCCTGTGTTTGCTCATTCCTCTCCTTTTCTAATGCTGAGAAACTTGTCCATGCTTTTATCACATCCTGCATCGAATATTCAAATCACAGCTCCATCCATTATCCAATCCGCTATATCCTAACTACAGGGTCACGGGGGGCTGCTGGAGCCAATCCCAGTCAACACAGTGCGCAAGGCAGGAAACAAACCCCGGGCAGGGCGCTAACCCACCGCAGCAAATCACAGCTCCAGTTGATTCAAAACTTTGCTGCATTCTTTAAACAAACCGTGAGCACATAACACCCATCCTGCTTCACCTTCACTGTCTCCCTGAGTCTTACGTGATTGAATACAAAATTCTATTAGTAACCTAAAAAGCTTTAAAAGGCCTTGCAACCACACTATCACTATGCTCCTATTTGCCCACTACAGTTCCCTGATTCTGGCAATCTTATTGTTCCTCACACTAACCTGCACTCTGTGGGTGATGGGGCCTTTAGCTGTATGGCGCCCAGACTTTGGAATGACTGCCATAAATTAATTAGATCAGCTTACTTCATTCATTCATTTAAGAAACAACTTAAATCTCATCTGTTTAGAAAGGCTTTTAACTTAGCATTCTGCCCCTTTTTCAGTTTTATTTCTCTGTCCAGATGTTCAGAAAAAGTAGTCTGTATGTTATATCACAAATTATGTTATTTGTCCAGGCTTTTCTTCTAGTATTGAATTTGGTATTTTGGCTTGTCCTCTATTTAATGTATTGTATGTCCTGTAATTATCTTTTTAGTGAAATATTTGTATCCAAGGTTACATATACCCTGCTGTTCTTTCTGAGAATCTGTAAAGTGCCTTGAGTAGGGGAAAGGTGCTATAAAATGATAATTATTATTATTATTAATGTACTTTTTTAGTTAAGCCTCCTGTATAGTCATCATATTTTAATAATATGATGATGACTGCAATTATATGTTTAGTTAGATAAGAATGACAACTTTATTAAATTGCTGATGTTACCTAAAGAATACTCAAGTCTTACCTACTTAGGCAATTCTGTGTTTCCCGCTGAAGGATTTCAGACAGTTGTTCAGGATCAAAATTCTGCTTTAAGCTTCTTACAGTCATCTTATTTTAGGGAGTGGTCTAGATATAGTGATTGCCTTCTCTGAAAATGAGAAACACATTTTCAACATATCTTATTGTCATTGATAAATATCCTTACTGCCAGCGTGCAACACTACAGACCCAGTGCTCCTGTGTATTTTGAAGGCTGACAGAGTCTTTCTTGCAGTGTATAAAATAAAAATGGTGGGAAAGCAGGACACAAATAATCTTGTGATCAGAATATCTAAATTTCAGGTTACAGAAAGCAAAATGTTGGATATTACTTACTGTATGCATTGACATTTAGCTGGCAAGGTAGGAGAGAATATCTTCAAACCAAAGTTGGCCCGGGGAGGTGGAAGTCACCTGACGCTGGGCCACTGTTTGTGGTATTGACACTTTAAAAATCAGCTGTGGATGGGAGCAGTGGTAAAACAGATGTGTGCTGGCCTTAATTGTTGTACCATCTGCCGAATACTCCTTTGTGGGATTGATGTTACTGGGTAAGATCTGGAAAAAGAAGATGGCCTGTGGTAAATGAAACATCTTGCACTGTCAGCAGAAGTGCTTTCTGCATCTCCAAAGTGAGCAGTTCCTCATTCATGTAGCACTTTCAGTGCTCTGATATGTGGAATCCATCATCAAGGTTAAATGAAATGAAAAAAGGTAAAAATCTTAAGCAGCGTTGACATGTTAAAAAAAGAGCATGTTTGATTAGGGTATTATTATTGGTCTATACGTTTTACAATCAGTTATTACTGCTTTTGGTACCTGCTAATGAGAGATCAGTACATAAGGAAATCTTTGACAGGCACACACAGAAGTTATTTTCAGGGGATACCCTGTACCTCTATTTAGTTTTTAGGGCTGTCATGGCAGCAAGTATTGGCTTATGCAGGTACATGAAGCTAACAGGAATAATCACTTTAATTGCAGCATCATGACTTACCATGCTGAGACCAGAATATTTGCAGTAGCACTTAATTGAATTGAACTCTGAAACACTAATGTAAAACAATTCAGTTATTTTTTTCTATCATTTTGGCTTTGGTTCCCCATGAGGGTTCTCAATAAATAGTGTTTTACAGCCCACAGATAATTTAGTATATGTTAATCTGTCTACAATGTTTACGCCAGCATTTGTGGTCTTGCAACAGAAAAAAAAAAATAAAATTGTACTAATATTATGTAAAAAAGCCAGAACTAAATAAAATGAAAACTAAAATTTTAAACACAGAACTAAATAAAAATAAAAATTGTTGACTACAATGAAAAATAGAACGAAATAAAAATAAAAAAATCATTTTATAAAATAAAATAAAAACTAAAACTACAATTAATAGCAGAACTGAAATATCACTGGAAGCTGGTTAAGTTTGCAGATGATACCAAGATAGGTGGATTAGCAGATAATTTGGAATCTGTTATATCATTACAGAAGGACTTGGATAGCATACAGGCTTGGGCAGATTTGTGGCAGATGAAATTTTATGTCACTAAATATCAGTAAATGTAAAGTATTACACATAGGACGTAAAAATGTTAGGTTTGAATACACAATGGGTGGTCGGAAAATTGAGAGTACAGCTTATGAAAAGGATTTAGGAATCATAGTGGACTCTAAGCTGTCAACTTCCCGGCAGTGTTCAGATGCCATTAAGAAGGCAAACAGAATGTTATGTTATATAGCACGATGTGTGGAGTACAAGTTCAAGGAGGTTATCCTCAAGCTTTATAATGCACTGGTGAGGCATCATCTTGAGTATAGTGTTCAGTTTTGGTCTCCAGGCTACAAAAAGGACATAGCAGCACTAGAAAAGGTCCAGAGAAGAGCGACTAGGCTGATTCCATGGCTACAGGGGATGAATTATGAGGAAAGATTAAAAGAGCTGAGCCTATGCAGTTTAAGCAAAAGAAGATTAAGAGGTGACATGACTGAAGTGTTTAAAATTATGAAGGGAATTAGTACAGTGGATCGAGACTTGTAATTTAAAATGAGTTCATCAAGAACACGGGGACACAGTTGGAAAATTGTTAAGGGTAAATTAAACACAAACATTAGGAAGTTTTTCTTTACACAAAGAACGATAGACACTTGGAATAATCTACCAAGTAGTGTGGTAGACAGTAAGATGTTAGGGACTTTCAAAACTTGGCTTGATGTTTTTTTACAGGAGAAAGCAGGGTGAAATGACACTTTTTATTGGCTAACTCAATAGATTACAAATGCAAGCTTTCGAGGCAGCTAAGGCCCCTTCATCAGGCAAGGTGCAACAAAGAAACTGAAAAATACTCTTGCTTATATTGGGACAGCAAAGTGATTTTTTTCTTTCATCTTAACCTTTTTGTTCAAATGTTACCAAAATGAATACACCTGAGATGAATTAACCCTTCCCATTCAACCTGATGGAGGTTGAGAGGTGCTACAAAGAGGAATGGGCGAAACTGGCCAAGGATAGGTGTGCCAAGCTTGTGCCATCATATTCAAAAAGACTTGAGGCTGTAATTGCTGCCAAAGGTGCATCGACAAAGTATTGGGCAAAGGCTGTGAATACTTATGTACATGTGATTTCTCAGTTTTTTTTTTATTTTTAATACATTTGCAAAAACCTCAAGTAAACTTTTTTTCACGTTGTAATTACGGGGTGTTGTGTGTAGAATTCTGAGGAAAAAAATGAATTTAATCCATTTTGGAATAAGGCTGTAACATAACAATATTTGGAAAAAGTGATGCGCTGTGAATACTTCCGGATGCACTGTAGCATTCAGAAATATTGGCACTCCCATGATTAATATTAAGTGAAGCCTTCCCTGTCACTTCTAAAGGTATCTTCAACCACTGCTCTACAGTATGCAGAACATTTCCAGTTTTTAACATTCTTGAGTTTGTGCTTGTGCAACTTACTCTTCAAATCACATTACAAATCTTCAGTTTGGTCCAAATTTGGAAACTGAGATGGCCATGCAAAACTTTCATTTTGTATACTTGCAACTATTTCTGTGTTCCCTAACCCTAACCCTAAGGTCCATCAATGACACAGTTTCAGCATTCTGGCAGAGGCAGCTAGATTTTCGTCTAACATTTTCTGGTATAGTGGTATTCATTCTTCCATTAATCTTCACAAGAACTCTTCAGACACCTGCAGCAAAACAGACTCAAAGCAAAAATGATCCACCATTTATGGCTGTTGGATTTTTTACTCTGCACGCTGTGCTTTTTTTGTGCTAAGAACAATGATGGTGTGTATGAGAAAGAAATAAATTTTTTGTCTCATCTGACCACAACAAATGGTTCCATTTGTAGTTCTATTGATGTGTGGCATTTTGTGTGTTGTTCTTAAATGTACTGTCGTTTTTCTTTTCCCATCTTACTATCCATCTCACTTTGCATGGGGGCAGTATGCTGATACATCTTCTTCCTAACACATTTTTGGCTTTGTCATACTTCTGATTCTTTTTTTTGTTAGCCTGATAGAGAATAACAGTATATCCAGCTGCTTATGATTTTTTTTATAACTGTTGCCTAACTTGTGCATGTCAACAACCTTTAGTGTCTTCTGAGTGGAAAGCTTTTTGGATATACTCGTGTTGATGGATGATAAAAGGGTTTTACATTTGTGCAACCTCATATTTATACCCCAGGGAAACCGGAAATGGTCATAGACAATAAGAGAGTTCCTGGGTAAGATGCTCTTTTATTTGGTTTTATTAAAGGTATTCTAATAATTGTGCCCCATATGCCATTGAGAGAATACAGTATTCTCAACAAAAAATAAAACAATGTTGATTTAGGAATGATATTTTAGAAGGGTGGTAAGCAGTTTCTTCACAGATAGATTTTGAGGAGTACTTAACATTGAGTTATCGTTATGTATTGCTTATTTTATATGTTTGCTTTTACCCATTTCCTTTAGGGTGCCAATAATTCTAGAGTTGACTATATTTCTGAAGGGTAGTTGCATAGAGCAAGCCAGTTAGTACTATTAGTAATTCTGTCTTTTTATTCTGAAAGAAACTCCCCCAAGAAATTAGAGATAAGCTAAATTATCCATTAGCACAACAGCTGTCAAATCTTTGTAAGTATAAGCGAGGAAGACCTATTTCCCCACAGAAAGAAATTAACAATCCATAGGTGGTTGTTTTTGCTTTAATGAATGTTACCATGGCCTTGGCCATTTTTAAAAGTAGTGAATTCTTTTGCAAACAAAGCATGGTTTGCAACAGCGTAGGCAGCACCAAACTGTATTGTCTTCAGTGCCCTTCCATCTCTGGTTGCAAGGCAGTTGGTACACTTGAAATTATCAAGTAATTTAAATTATTATTTGACGTGTATTTGTTCTTAGTTGTTTACAAAACAAAAAAACATACTGTATGTGAATAAATGTAAACTTTGAAACTGCAGACTCCATTTGTTTAAATAACAAAATTATTCTGAAAACTCCAACTATGTAGCATTTCAGTGTCATTATTTATTTATTGTTGCCATTGTTTTGTTTTCTCTTCCCCAAAATGATTACTTTACAGTCTTGGCAACACAAAGCATAATTATAGTTTCCCTGATCATTTGCATATTTGAATTGGAGCTGGACTAATGAATAATAATTTTTTGCATTTTCTTATGTTAAGGGTCGACAACAACTGTGTAGTGCAACTGTTTGTCTGCAGGTAAAAATGACTTAGCTTGGTGCTGTTTTTTGAGTTGTCATTCCTTTCATTTTCAGATGAAGAAAATGATCTTAAATTTAGAGGTACTGATTTACATTCTACTCTTGTCCTAGAAAGACAAAATCATCATTTTCTAAAGGCAGTTATTCATGAACAATTAAACAAGAGCAAAGTCTGTGTATGTTTTGCTCTCAGAATGTTCACTGCTGAATTGAAGCATTCTCAGAACTGATTTTCAAAGAATCTCATGCTTATGAATTTCCACTAGTAGGAATTTAGGAAGTGTTTCATGACCAAGTGTTCAAGCAACAGTCAAAACAATTGAAGCACGATGATTCTCCATCACCAAAAAAATTCAAGGTCTAAGTCAGTGCTGGGAAGATCATGCATACCATTTTTAATAAAGTTAAGGGTGTAGTCGATATTAATTACCTGAGACAAAATTCCTACATTATTCTTATCAGTATTAAGCTGATTTGCTTTGGTGTTTTTGACAGACAGAGAAAAGTGGTGAAGAAAGTGTTAATCTTTTTCAGCTTCACAGCAATATACCTGTGAAACCTTAACAGACAAATGCCACAAAAAGGCTTGGGTTAGCCGCCAGTATAATGTAAGTTGAGTTTGACAAATGCAAAAGATTCAAGCAGTTGTGATCACACCGATTTAAAAACAGAACTGACTTGTATGAAGCAAAATGGCAGTTTTATGATAAGGCAGAGGGAGTGAGGTCAGCAGAGTCAGAACCACAAATTTGGTCATTGGGGTCAGAACCAGAAGTGATGTCATCGAGCCTGGAACCAGAAGTGTTGTTATCAGAGCCAGGCGGAGTTCCCCGTAACTGGTCTGCAGAGGAAAGAGAGAAAAGGTTAGTGCACTCTGCCCCTCCTGGTCTGGAGTGGAATTACCCTCATTTCAGCCCTTTAGCTGCCTCGTTGATGAATGAGCGAAAACTTATAAGGCTGTAGGTCAAGAAATCACCTTGTGTAGGTCCATCCACTGTAAAGGTGCATGATCTATAACAAGGATGAAGTCATGGCCCAAGAGGTAGTACCTCAGCTGCGTAATTTCCGATTTGCCCAAGGCTTCCCGTTTTACCGCCGCATAACTGGTTTCCCTTTACAACAGTTTCTGGCATAGGAACATTCCATACCACATTGTTCGGGCCCTCTTCTTTTCATATCAGTCAAGGGCACCACTCTCTTAGAAAATCAGGGTACAAAACAGGGGTAGTAACCCGCTAAGCCAAAAAAGGTTTGGACTTGCCACTTGGTCCTTGGACAGTGCGAATTCAATATAGCATCAAGTTTGGAGCACTGTGGCCTCACGATACCCTGTCCCACCAGGTAGCCTAAATATTTTATCTTTGTTCATTAATCTGAAGTCCGGCCTCACCTAGTACTTGTAATACCACTTGGACCTGCTGTAGGTGTTCCTCCCATGTGCTGAAATAGATAACCATGTCATCCAAGTGGGCAGCACTATATGAGCTATGAGGTCAGAGCACTTCATCCACCAGATGCTGGAAGGTCGCTGGTGCCCCATTTAACCAAAATGGAAGGACATGATACCAGTGACCGCTAAGGGTGCTAAATGCAGTGTTAACTTTTTTGGTGTCCGTTAAAGGAATCTGCCAGTACCCCTTCGTCATTTCAAGAGTGGTCAAATATTTAGCCTGTCCTAGCCTCTCGAGGAGGTCATCTACTTGTGGCATTGGATCGGCATCAATGTGAGAGACTTGATTAAGTCGATGGAAGTCATTGCAAAACCTCCAACTCCTGTCAGGTTTAATGACCAAGAAAAAAGGGCTGGACTAGGGACTATGACTTTCTTCTGTTACTCTTTGTTCCAGCATGCGCTTGATCTCAAGTTCCACTTCAGCTCCTTTTGTCTCGGGAAGGTGATATGGGCGTTCTTGAACTATAACCCTGGGTTCTGTCACAGTACTGTGAACAGTGAGAGAGGTCCTTCCAGGCTTTTCTCTTACTACCTCCAGGACAGACAGGATAACTAGCTCCAGCTCCCGTCTTTGTTTGGGATTCAAATCTGAACTGAAGTTAAGGTTATATTATCCCAGTTCCTCCAATCCTTACTGACCACCTTACAAAGCATTTGCCTGAGAGTTTGATTAAACCTCTCCACTAGACTATTGGTTTGAGGAGGATATACCATGGTCTTTAGATACTTTATTTTAAGTAACTTCACTGTTTCCTTTAACGTCTCTGAGGTGAAACGCGTCCCCTTGGTCTATCAGGACTTCTTTAGAGATGGCAACTCGCGCAAAGACCCCTGACAACTCCCGTGCGATGGCTTTATGAATAGATATGCACAACATATAACAGGTAGCATAATCGACTAGGACTAAAATATATTTTTGTCCTCTAGCTGAGCGTTGACCCCAATTCTTTCAAATGAGACATCAATAAGGGGAATAGGAACCAGAGGAACACGATCCCTCTTAAGAATTTGGCGCAATTGACACTCCAGACGGGACATGCAAAAGCGAAGAACCTCCTCATTAATTCCCGCCCAATAAAATCAAAGCTTTATCTGCTCCAGAGTCCTTTTGGAGCCCAAATGGCCTCCTAGGAGGTGGGCATGTGCTAATTCTAGTAGCAACTTCCGCACCTCTCCTTCATGCTCTGCTGCCTGATACAAAAGGTCATTTTGTAAGACAAAGTGAGGGCCCTGTGGCATGGGATGATGTGTGTGTTGGCCACTGAGAAGAACTACATTATTTTTTGCAAATTTGAGGGAATATTCTGTTGTTCCCTTTTAATTGAAGCCAGTGTTTCTCTGAACTGACAGTGTACTGTAGCTGGGAGAGAGGGTCAGGGATGACCTCAAGGGGTTCGATTTAATCTCGTACCACCTAGGCGTCTGGTAATTACGTTTAAGTCTGGGACGGCCCGGGGATCGCCATGTCACACTGAGTGGCTATATCTTCTCTCTCCGTCGGCTGTTTACACGCAGTGGAGGCAGCTTGGGACGTGTATTTTCTTCTTATTACTAGGCCCAAAATTTGTTTAGGAATGGATGATGTGAAACCACTTTTACTTTTAGACCAGTCCCGCTCCAGAATCACTGGGAATGGTGGGTTTGGAGGGACCACTACGGTTAAACTTTTTAGCAATCCTTCGTAATTGCCGAAACATGAGGCAGACCTGTACCAGCGGGTTTCTACATGGATGAAGGTTAGACTGGTCTAAACCTTTAGCTATTATTGCTGTAACACATATTGTCAAGCCACAATGGAGATGTTGCTGCTGGAGTCAAACAAGGCCGTGGTTTTATGTCCATTAACAATTACCGCTCTTGTATATGGAAATATCTGGGGATTCGTAAGTGCACAACACCCTTCCTGCCCCATCTGTCTGCATTCCCCCCTTGTCACCCAGTAGATAGCGTGCCTGCTAATCCGGGGATGGTTGGGCCTGTAATTCGGGACATGTTTCGTCTGCGTTTGATTAAGGGATGGTTTTGCACTCCCAGATTGCGAAGCCACCCTAAGCTCTTTAATGATCGTGATTAGGTTGATCATATTATTAAACAGTTGTTTCCAGACCTTCTGGGTAATATACTCTGGGAGGGCCTTTAACAAAAAATAGCAGGCGATTTGCTCTACTACTTGGCGGGCGTTGTTCTCATCTGGCCTTAGCCAGCAGCTGGCCTTTGCCTATACCGAGAATGCCTGTAAGTGGGTTGGCCTCTCAGTGTCAAATCTCCACTGCCATAACTTCACCTGCTGGTCTGGGGCTCCCTCACATTTAGCAAAGGTCTCTGCCTTTGTGGGAAGGGCGCCCCTCTCCTCTGAGAGAGCATAATAGGCCCCTTGAGCCTCCCCAATCTGGACCAGCCCAATCCTGTTGGCCCATCCTGCACACTTTCCGTGATATCTATTTTACCCAGTTATGTGTACTGGGGACAGAGTTTGCACCTGGTCTTTTCAAATTTCAGGACGCATCTGCCACTCGGAAACTGGGGTATGGTACTTTCTGACCTGGATGTTAGCAGAAGTTGGATCCTCCGGGATGTGCTTCAGGTCCTGCTCCTGGTACATCATGGAGCTATTCATCCTGCCGACTACACCAGTTGTCAAATGAAAAGGCAAGCGCCACAAAAAAGTTTGGGGTACCCACCCCATATAATGTAGGTTAAGTTTGACAAATACAAAAGATTCAAGCAGTTGTTGTCACACTGTGATCAAAACAGAACTGACTTGTATGAAATAAAATGGCAGTTTTATAGTGAGGTCAGCAGAGATGGAACCAGAAAATAGGTCATCAGGGTCAGAACTGGAAGTGATGTCATTGGGGCTACAAGAATTCCCTGTAACTGATCTGTTTAGGAAAGAGCGAAAAGGTTACTGTATGGAATTACACTCATTTGAGCCCTTTATCTTATAGTGAGAACACTGAGGAGGTTGTTGACTGCACTATTGACTACATCAACTTCTGTATGGACATTGTAGTTCCAGTAAGAACAGTACGCTACTATGCTAACAACAAGCCATGGATTACAAGTGACATCAAGGGCCTTTTGAATCAGAAGAAAAGGGCTTTTAAAGGCGGTGATCAGCATGAGCTCAAGCGCGTGCAGAAGGAACTCCAAGTCCAGCTCAGGGCGGCGAAGGAGTAGTACAGGAGAAAGCTGGAGCAGAAGTTGCAGAATAACAGCATAAAGGAAGTATGGGATGGGATGAAGATCATCACTGGCTGCAGCTCGAAGCGGGGTGCCACCATCGAGAGAGATGTGGAGAAAGCAAACCAGATAAACAACTTCTTTAAAAGGTTTGACCACCCTAATCCACTCTCACCTCAGAGTACTGCACCCTCCACCCATCCTTCTGCTGATACTAACATAGGAGAGAGTCCCCCCCCACGCCCCCCCCCCCCCCCCCCCCACAATTATAGCAGCCCAGGTAAGCAGAGAGCTGAGGAGAATTCGCAAAGCAGTGGGTCCAGATGGAGTAGCACCATGGCTGCTGAAGGCCTGAGTCCCGAGGCTTTGGAAAACATCTTGCATCACCCCAGTAACAGGGGTATCACGTCCTAGTGAGCTGAATTACTTCCTGCCTGTCGCTGTGACGTCATATGTGATGAAGACCATGAAGCGGCTGCTGCTTCACCACCTGAGGCCACAGGTCCACCACTCCCTTGACCCTCAGCAGTTCACATGCCAGGAGAAGGTGGGAGCGGAGGATGCCATCATCTATATGCTACACTGATCCCTCTCCCACTTGGACAGAAGCAGTGGTGCTGTAAGAATTATATTTCTGGACTTCTCTAGCACTTTAAACACCATCCAACCTCTGCTCCTTAGGGACAAGCTGACAGAGATGGGAGTAGATTCATACCTGGTGGCATGAATTGTTGACTATCTTACAGACAGACCTCAGTATATGCGTCTCGGGAACTGCAGGTCTGACATTATGGTCAGCAGCACAGGAGCGCCGCAGGGGACTGTACTTTCTCCAGTCCTGTTCAGCCTATATACATCAGACTTCCAATACATCGTGGAGTCCTGCCATATGCAAAAGTTCGCTGACGACACTGCTATTGTGGGCTGCATCAGGAGTGGGCAGGAAGAGGAGTATAGGAACTTAATCAAGGACTTTGTTAAATGGTGCGACTCAAACCACCTACACCTGAGCACCAGCAAAACCAAGGAGCTGGTGGTGGATTTTATGAGGACCAGACCCCTCATGGACCCCGTGATCATCAGAGGTGACTGTGTGCAGAGGGTGAAGACCTATAAATACCTGGGAGTGCAGCTGGATGATAAATTGGACTGGACTGCCAATACTGATGCTCTGTGTAAGAAAGGACAGAGCTGACTATACTTCCTTAGAAGGCTGACATCTTTCAACATCTGCAATAAGATGCTGCAGATGTTCTAACAGATGGTTGTGGCGAGCGCCCTCTTCTATGCGGTGGTGTGCTGGGGAGGCAGCATAAATAAGAGGGACGCCTCACGCCTGGACAAACTGGTGAGGAAGGCAGGCTCTATTATAGGTATGGAGCTAGACAGTTTGACATCTGTGGCAGAGTGATGGACACTGAGCAGGCTACTGTCAATCATGGAGAATCCACTGCATCCACTGAACAGGATCATCTCCAGACCGAAGAGCAGCTTCAGCGACAGACTGCTGTCACTATCCTGCTCCACTGACAAACTGGGGAGATCGTACCTCCTCCACACTATTCAACTGTTCAATTCCACCCGGTGTGGGGGGGGGGGGGGGGAAACGTTAACATTATACAAACTTATTGTCTGTTATACCTGAATTTTTATCACTCTTTAATTTAATATTGTTCTTTATGTATGCTTCTGCTGGAGTATGAGAATTTCTCCTTGAGATTAATAAAGTATCTATCTATCTGTCTGTCTCTGCCTCCCATGCTCACATGTGTGACAAACCATGGATTTAGAAAAGATGACACTCTTTCTAGTATTCTCTATTATTTGACCACTACCTGTTTCCCTGAATTGTTAACACTATGAGATGTACTGTGCCAATGATGAAGATGTCAGATCGTCTGAAAAAAAGTGGTTGCACAAGTAAAACAAACTTTTTTAATTGAATGATGTAGAAAATCTTTGTTTATGTTAAAACAAATATACAGTATTTGTGTTCATGGAGATAAGGCTGAAAAATAAAACTTTATTGGTTTAACTGGTATTTTTCTTAATAGGTCAGGCTCTACTGCCAAGAGGGACAATGGATAATACATGCACTGATACTGTACTGTGTTCAGATGATTAACACCTGTAACTTGTTAGTTAGGATAAAGCCAGCTAATGTGTTCTTGTTATTGATATTACTGTAACTGAAGAGTAATGACCTATGTGAAGTATAAGTTTTTAGCTGTTATAAATTTCTCTTCCTAGATTCAGTAAGAAAGGTCAGGGCAGCTTCTAAAGCACACACACACACACCCCAGTTGCATGTAAGGGGTGAACTAGTGCAGAGTAGCTGTGAAGAAATCAGCTCTAGTAGAACCTTTATAACTAGCTAAGAAATTCTCCATCTAACCAGTTGAAAGGCTGAGTATTCTGACTAGAATGTTTTTAAAGCCGGTCCAGAACAAATAATGTTTCCTATTTAATTCTTTAGATAAGAATTAAGGAAGTATAAATCATGGTGTTTCTTTTTGTACATGAGATAAAAGATCAATGTAATCTAGCATAAATTTCTGTGTTGTTCGTTTTTGGAATTGATTTTATTGATGCCAAAGGCAGTTTCTTATGTTATAGTAGTTGTCACACAAAAACATAAACAGAATTTAAGTAAGGTGCAAAAGTAAAATAAATAAATAGAAATAAAAATGTCCATAAACTAATAAAATTTAACATATTATTAGTTTAACCATATTGTCTAAAGGTAATTTTGTGACATCTAATAGCAGGTGATAAAAAAAAGCTTTTGAATATATGGTGTACTATGCTACTGCACATTTCGACCAAGGTGTCATGCAGATGATGTAAGATGCTATTTAGTATAAACCGCAATAAGTCCTTATCTTCTCTACTGCCTTCAGGGTTCAGGCTAGTGCTTAGAATATATAATCTTTCTAATGAATTTATCAAAACCTTTTGGCATCTCCTGTTCACAAATTAAAAAAACACAATTTCATTTACAAATATATAGAACTATGCAGAAATGTTCCGCTCATGCTAAGAGGACTGAGCTGCTACAGAAAATAAATAAAAATTTGTTTGTCAGTCTCGTCTTGGCTTCATATTTAACTTTACTTTAATGTAATATAGTAGTTTATGTTTGAAAAAAGCAGTTTCATTCTTGCTTGATGCCCTTATTGCAATCTGAGTGCTGTAAAGTGATCTGAATTCATTAGGATAACCGTACACTGCTGCAAATTGCCTCTGTTGGCAAAAATGATGTGTTTTAAGTATACCATACAAAAACTGAATATAACGTCTTTTCACTCAGCTAGTGGCTTTCAGCACAACAGGCATGATGGAGTGAAGCTTGGTTGAGATATTCCTGACTTGGCAGCCAGTTCCTTAAGAAGTGACAATGGGTAGTTGATATAAACTTATGAATAAACGGTATGGTGATTCTTCTGAAATGTGATTCTTTTTGTGCTTTCTATGTACTTTAAATAGCATGTAGTAATTGTTATAATTCAAATGTTTGGCTTTGGGGCGGCATGGTGGCGCAGTGGTAGCGCTGCTGCCTCGCAGTTTGGAGACCCGGGTTCGCTTCCCGGGTCCTCCCTGAGTGGAGTTTGCATGTTCTCCCCGTATCTGCGTGGGTTTCCTCCGGGCGCTCCGGTTTCCTCCCACAGTCCAAAGACATGCAGTTTAGGTGGATTGGCGATTCTAAATTGGCCCTAGTGTGTGCTTGGTGTGTGGGTGTGTTTGTGTGTGTCCTGCGGTGGGTTGGCACCCTGCCCGGGATTGGATTCCTGCCTTGTGCCCTGTGTTGGCTGGGATTGGCTCCAGCAGACCCCCGTGACCCTGTGTTCGGATTCAGCGGGTTGGAAAATGGATGGATGGATGTTTGGCTTTTGTTGTTGAATATTTGTCAATACAGTCTTGGAATTGGGAACAAAGTAGCCATCATGAGATTTCCTAGTGGGCCAGTGACATTTGTGGGCCGGTTTAGCTGCCACACACATTCTTAAACTTCTCATAAAAGTATTAACATGACTTTAGTAAATCTCTAAAAAACAGCACCCTGCCCAAACTCACTGAGTTCCTAGCTTTATTAATACACTGTATCTAGTGATTCTCAATAGATTGCTGGTTTCCAACGGTGGGTCATGAGTGGCTGTTTCAGCTAGTGCCGACTGCTGAAGTGATTGACAGTGCAGAGTGATATTTTTCCCCATTTATAACCACACCCAATTCACAAAGGAGCATCTCTCCCCACTCTTGTACTGATGCGCTTTTAACCAACTGGTAGACGCCTTCACTCTTCAGTTGTTGCCTGTATGTTGATGTTGAACTTAAAAAGGTTAAACTGGATCCCAAAACCATAAAATCCTGAGAAACATTGGTCTAGCTGACATTAATGTGCAGTGCTTCACATGGCAACACAGCTAATGTCACTTCACTAATAAGTGGCCAGCATGAGTAGTTGTAACTTTGAGCTGCTACCTAGCTGTCATAGGTAGCTTTAGGATTTACAAATTATGCTATACATAGTCTATTAAAAAAGGGAAAATGTTTAGTGAATTTATGATGCAAGTGTTAAGCAACCGATAGGCTACTTGCTGTGAATGCTCAGGTTGAACAAAATTACTGTCTGTGTTTCATAGTTCTGCTCCAACTAGCAGCCACAGAGAGTCAGTCCAGTGATGCTGATTAGGCAGGATCAGGAGGTAGCAAAGAAAAGACAGCACCAGGTATGTGAAATATTGTTGTGCTGCAGTGTGATGATAAGATTTAGGTTTGCAGGTATTTTTCATGGCCAGGTTTATTATTATGACTGCAGGATATGAAGAAATTTTCTAAGGAATCAAATGCAATAATATAATATAGCTGTATAGGCATCATCTGTCACTGTGTAATTAGCCATGATACATAGTTGTAGTCTTGTAATTATTTAATTTCTTTGTTATTAAAGATGAAGCTGGCTCTGTGGGAGGGACAACATCAGTTATACTGCAGGATTTATGCCAGAGACAAGAGAGGGTTGTTCTTCTCGGTATATGACAACAGCTGAGGAGGATAAAGAAAGAGTTACTCACAGACAGATGAAAGGAATGTTGAGAAGGCTACTACAAGCTTTGATTACTTTGCACATAGTCCATAGATCTTAGTCAGTTTTTCTGCTCTCACCTCCAACAGTCCTCAACACAGAGCATGTTGTTCATGGTGTAAAAGTGATTGGAATTAGTGATTGAGGATGTAAAGCTTAAGTTACCTATACTCAACAAGACAATATACTTGACCATGACAACATTTTGTTTCAAACATCTACATATTTGCATTTGAAAAGAGAAAGAGATTGCTGATCTAGGAGTTCTATGTCTCCTTTCTTTGGTTGGCAGTGACCATGGTGCCCTAATAATAATGCCTTTTCTCACTCCTTCTCTGTTTGGAATGGGTTTCATCTTGGTACTATTGCAGATCATCAATTATGTAAATATTTAGAGATATTTTGTGTCTTGGCTTGTGCTTATTTGTTTGTATGTATGCATTTATTTATTTGTTTTGTTGCAGGTGAAGACAACCATCCGCTCAGGTCACAGAGCTAATATTTTTAGTGCAAAGTTCTTGCCTCATACCAATGATCAACAGATTGTTTCTTGCTCAGGTGATGGAATCATATTTTATACAAATATTGAGAAAAGCCCTGAAATTAACAGAGAATGCCAGTTTACTTGCCATTATGGAACAGCATATGAAGTAAGTTAATATACTTACTGTGTTTTGGTAAAATTAACATTATGCGGCACTTTTTTTGTAATGAGTATAATTAATAATAATAATGTTCCTTTATCTATGTCCTGCACAGATCATTACAGTGCCCAATGACCCTTATACTTTTTTATCTTGTGGAGAGGATGGCACCGTGCGTTGGTTTGATGTTAGAATGAAAACAAGTTGCACAAAAGAAGAGTGTAAAGATGTAAGTTATTCTATACAGTCTTTTTCTTAAAAGAATTTACATCATTATTTTATGCAGTGGTCTAGGATTACTCTTGGTGTGTTGTACAAACTTGTTAAATATTATTAAAATATGTTTGAGTGGTGTTATGTGCCAGAGAAAGTTCAATCAAACACTATGCTCCAGAAATACAATAGTATTGGCATCCTTTTTTGATGAAAACTATGATGTTCCTCATTTTAAAGCATTGTTTTGAATTAATTGTTTCAAAATAAAACCTTTATTTTTCCATTTTCATTAAAATATAGCTCATCTGTTTCAACTATTTTTACAAACTTTTTTGTTTGTCTTTACCAAATCTTTCCCTATTTATTTCCAAACAGGAAATGTATGCATGCTTGTTTTTTCATTTGGGTGCAGGGCATTTGACATTTTGAGATATAGCATTTTTTTAAGTACTTTTTTTGTTAGGTAAACAGTACTTTTATCATATGCATTTGCCTATATACAGACCTCCTATAAAAAATTAAAATACATTTAAGCATCTGATAGTTTAAGAGTAATTTCTCACTCTGTTGTCTACACTCCTAGCAGTTAGCAAAATATATAAAGAAAACTTTTAACATTTAAATAAAAAAAAGTAAATCTAAAAAAAATCTGGATAAATCATACCTTTTCCACCATTTAACGTTTTATAACAATCAATATTCCATTGAAGAAAATGAAATAGACCATTTCTAGAAAATTTCAAAATTTAAAAGCATTAGATGCATATGAATGCCCCTTTAACTAATACAATTTTTTTTTTATAATATAGCAAACTGAATTTGTATTAATGTCTGTTAATTTAGTACATGTGGATTTTGACAGTTTGATCTTCGTATTCTTTGTAAGAGAGTTCAGGCTAAGTCAAATTTCAGTCAGTCAGATCAGTATCAGTCAGATTCTGCATGCATTCTACAAGCTAGCTACTACTGCTTGGTGTGCATTGTTCACGCTGCAACTTGTATTATGCCTCAGTATATGTACTTATCGGTATGTAGAGTGGGCTTTGTATGAACAAGTGCACTATACAGAGCTATTCATTGAAATGAATATTGATGTTGAAAAATTCATTTGCATTATGTCAACAGGGCTGCTGGCGGCAATTAATGCAGTTCACAACATTTGGTAGTCAGTAGTAATCACACAATGCCAATAAATTTTGGAAGAAGTGATAGTTATTAAACTAACTAAAAAATGTAAACATTTTCTGAGGCTTTATCTCCCATTTCATAACCTCTGCTGGGTATCGTGCATACAGAACTGCTGTTGTTACAGTGATCCTTTGGTCAGGCACATGATCTTTTATCCTCGTTTGTGAACAAAGGAGGTGCTGAATTTCATCTAAAACTTGTTCCTCTTGGTTGCAGACTGTTTTGAGGGTATGTTAGAAATCATTGTCAGTTGACACCAAGAGGCAAAACGCATTTGTAAATAGCAAATACTCTTTGTGTTTTAGCTTCTCTTAAATATCTTGTTTATATTACCTTTGCCTCCATTTTTTGCCAATATTACATTGACGTCCACTTTTTCACTGGTCATCCTCCCTATTTTTTTTTTTGTTTGTTTTTTTTGGAAAGTTGAAATTATCCCAAACATCTTTGTCTGCATGCTGTTTCTATCATTTAGAAATATCCTGGATGTATCCAGCAGATGTTCTACCACTATGAAGCACGTACCCACCAAGTGGTGACATTTTAGATCTTTCTTTACCATTGCCAGGTGCTGTTGTGTGCTTTCTGCTTTGCTGCTTGGATAGGCACCAGCATCTCTTGACCCTAAGCTTGTCTGAAAATATTTGGTTCTTTGTTGGTGGTGCTGCAAGAGTATGGGGATCTAGGCTACTTCTACTTGCCATTTGGCCTCTGTGTTTGTGGAGAGTGGGTTGAAGGAAGAATCGAGGATAAGGCGACTGGGTCAGCATTAATGAGTTGCTTTCATGACCCTCATCAGGAAAAGCAAAACAAAATGATGATGATGATGTTGCATTTACTGGAATTTTACTTTTTGTATTTTAGTATGTCTTACAACACCCCACCCCACCTGCCCCCTCTCACAATTTATATGGTACTTTTTCAAAGCTTGTGCCAAATTAATACTCAAGACTTAACTGGACAGTCTGCGGTGCACATTTGGTGGTAATGTGTGATAGTCTAATGCTAGGGTCTGTTTATATTGGTGCCATTTCTCTGTGAGATTCTATACTTGGTCAAAATATAAGAATTATCATGTGTTAATATAAGATACAGAGAAAAGAGTTTAAAATTATGTGCACAGCATACCTCTTTTAAAGGACATTAATTTTCTGGCCTTGCAGTCTTAACTTCATTGATGTCTGGATTGTCAGCAGCCAAAGTATCCAGAAAATCTTCTAATGCCACATGATGTGCCTGTCTTGGCCATTATTTCAGTATTGATGACACACATTATACAATAAAGTACAGCAAATCAGACTAAAGAAGACTTATATTTGTAATTACCTTACACATGCCATCCATATGGATGTTACATTTAAAGCTCATCTTTTTCTAAATTGTCAGTTATGCAGTCCCCCAATAAATATTATTTTATGCATTAGCATTTACAGTTTTGAGTGGTAAACATAAATATGAATGGATGTATTCTCTTTTGTAATTTTTGAGTGTTTTTTATGTTTAACATTTTCATTTTTAATTCTGTGTCTCATCATATGTTTAACAATTTATTGATGTTTTTTTATTTTTTGTTAAGTGCCATGGCACCTATTTAAAGTTGTCTGCTATGTTCTGTTTTTTAATAAGGTATTAAACTAGAATTTCAAGTAAAACATTTTATTACATTAAAAACTTTGGACACTTTTTGGACAGGATATTCTTATTAACTGCCGGAGAGCTGCTACCTCGATCTCTATTAGTCCTTTGGTTCCTTATTACCTGGCTGTTGGCTGCTCTGATAGCTCTATTAGAATCTACGACAGAAGAATGTTAGGAACAAGAGCCACAGGCAAGTATAGTTGATTTTTGCATCTGCTGCCCAATCCTTTTGTGTATAAAATACTTCATTAATTTTGCTAACCTTTGCATTAATGTAATGAGTACATGAAAATATTTAGAACTTATCTCCCAAGAATCCTTATAGTAGCATGGCCTAAGCCATGCTTAGCCAGCCTACCCTGTAACCCACCAAGTTGATATTTGGATTTTTGAGATTTTCCCCCAGCACAACACTAGACCAGAAATGTCACTGGATCTCTCTTTTCTGGTAATTTCTATAAAAATTTGTCATTTCACACCGTGCTTTTTTTTCAGCACACCCATATGAGAGTACTTTTCAGTATTAATACACAGAAAATCATGGCTATTTACCATTAAATTCAACCAAGGAGAAACATGCGTACATTATGGGTGGAGAGGCCTGTGATTTTTATCACTCTGCTTCTAATGTACTTTTTTTTCTATTAGATTATGACATTTCATTTATCATTTAAAGCTATTAGTCATCTTTGTACTTATTCCAGTTAAGAATTAAACTAGTATGTTTCCTCTGCTGTATTTTAACACTATAGTGCAAGTCATCATCTTACTCACTGTTATTATTATATATAGTGTTTCCATAGTGAACTTCTTCATCCCAAGAAAGACCTTTCCATATTTTACCATTAAGTTAAATGAATTGCTGTTCAGGACTAGACCAGCAGCCTTGTGATTTAGAAGTCCAAAATCTTACCTGCTAAGTCACAAAACCACCTGTTCTGTTTCCCCAATCATGTAGTTAACGATTATTTTCCAAAAATGATATTAATAGTTTTTTCAAAGTGTTTTAATGCATTGTGATCGGTAGTGAATCCAGCAAATTATCAATAGATTTTTTTTCTGTAGTAAAAGCACTTGCTGCAAGATTCTGATTGCTGTAATACTCTATTTGACATTTGACTCTGGGATTTTCCATACTATATATAAAATACAGGAGAAACAATAGGAACTTAATGATGCTGGATGCTTAAATCACTTTAGTAAACTTACTTTATTGTTCTTTCTGCTTTGAACTTGTTTAACCTTTAGAACTATTGTCAATTAATTTATCTGGACTATAATTATATATAATTGGATTAGGAGGATTTATAGATTAAGAAAAATGCAAAAAAATATTGTGGCAGACGACCAGGGACCTTGCCCCACCGGGATTCCTGGATCAGGGAAGGACTGGGAAAGGGGCAATATCTTTCCTGGATGCAAGAGGGCAGCCCCCTGATTTCCATCAAGGACCACGGATAAGGAGTTTGGAAGCTCAACCCCGTGGGGGTCCATGGCCCAACCAAGGGGCTGCCTGGATGGTTCCTGAGCCCTGGAGGACAGCACCTCCGCCACACCAGGAAGTGCTGCCACTCCAGGAACTGTGTATGCCCAGAGTGCTTCCGGGTGCAAGGGCAGCACTTCCGCCACACCAGGAAGTGCTGCCGGAAGACCATCACCAAGCACCTGGACCACATCCAGGGCATGATAAAAGGGCCGCCTCACTCTCTTCGAGGAGCCGGAGTCGGGAGGAGGAAGACGGAGCTTGCGAGAGAGGAGTGGAAGCGGCAGCAGAGAGAAAAGACTGAGGAATAGTGTGTGCTTGGGTGGAACCATATTGTAAATAGTAGTGTAAATAAACCCGTGTGTTTTGGACATTGGTGTCATGTCTGTTTGTGGCCGGGCTATCTATTATATATATACAGTGGGTACGGAAAGTATTCAGACCCCCTTCAATTTTTCACTCTTTGTTATATTGCAGCCATTTGCTAAAATCATTTAAATTAATTTTTTCCTCATCAATGTACACACAGCACCCCATATTGACAGACAAAAAAAAGAATTTTTGAAATTGTTGCAGATTTATTAAAAAAGAAAAACTGAAATATCATATGGTCCTAAGTATTCAGACCCTTTGCTGTGATACTCATATATTTATATTTGTGTGGAGTTTACATGTTCATCCTTGAGATCACCTTCATTTGAGTCCAGCTGTGTTTGATTATACTGATTGGACTTGATTAGGAAAGCCATACACCTGTCTATATCAGACCTTACAGCTCACAATGCATGTCAGAGCAAATGATAATCGTGAAGTCAAAGAAACTGCCTGAAGAGCTCAGAGACAGAATTGTGGCAAGGCACAGATCTGGCCAAGGTTACAAAAAAATGTCTGCTGCACTTAAGGTTCCCAAGAGCACAGTGGCCTCCATAATCCTTAAATGGAAGACGTTTGGGATGACCAGAACCCTTCCTAGAGCTGGCTGTCCGGCCAAGCTGAGCTACCGGGGGAGAAGAGCCTTGGTTGGAGAGGTAAAGAAGATCCCAAAGATCACTTTGGCTGAGCTCCAGAGATGCAGTCAGGAGATGGGAGAAAGTTGTAGAAAGTCAACCATCACTGCAGTCCTCCACCAGTCAGGGCTTTATGGCAGAGTGGCCTGTCGGAAGCCTCTCCTCAGTGCAAGACACATGACAGCCCTCATAGAGTTTGCTAAAAGACACCTGAAGATTCTCTGGTCTGATGAGACCAACATAGAACTTTTTGGCCTTAATTCTAAGCGGTATGTGTGGAGACAACCAGGCACTGCTCATCACTTGTCCAATACAATCCCCACAGTGAAGCATGGCGGTGACAGCATCATGCTGTGGGGGTGTTTTTCAGCTGCAGGGACAGGACGACTGGTTGCAATCGAGGGAAAGATGAATGCGGCCAAGTACAGGGATATCCTGGACAAAAACCTTCTCCAGAGTGCTAAGGACCTCAGACTGGGCTGAAGGTTTACCTTCCAACAAGATAATGACCCTAAGCATGCAGCTAAAAAAACGAAGGAGTGGCTCTGTGACTATTCTTGAATGGCCCAGCCAGAGCCCTGACTTAAACTCTGGAGAGACCTAAAAATGGCTGTCCACCAACATTTACCATCCAACCTGACAGAACTGGAGAAGATCTGCAAGGAGGAATGGCAGAGGATCCCCAAATCCAGGTGTGAAAAACTTGTTGCATCTTTCCCAAGAAGACTCATGGCTATATTAGCTCAAAAGGGTGCTTCTACTAAATACTGAGCAAAGGGTCTGAATACTTAGGACCATGTGATATTTCAGTTTTTCTTTTTTAATAAATCTGTAACGATTTCAAAACTTCTTTTTTTTGTCTGTCAATATGGGGTGCTGTGTGTACATTAATGAGGAAAAAAAATAATTTAAATGATTTTAGCAAATAGCTGCAATATAACAAAGAGTGAAAAAGTGAAGGGGGTCTGAATTCTTTCCATACCCACTGTACTGTATGTATATATATATATATATATGTGTACTGTATATATGTGCAATACAGTGCATCCGGAAAGTATTCACAGCGCATCACTTTTTCCACATTTTGTTATGTTACAGCCTTATTCCAAAATGGATTAAATTTATTTTTTTCGTCAGAATTCTACACACAACACCCCATAATGACAATGTGAATAAAGTTTACTTGAGGTTTTTGCAAATTTATTAAAAATAAAAAAAAAACTGAGAAATCACATGTATATAAGTATTCACAGCCTTTGCTCAATACTTTGTCGATGCACCTTTGGCAGCAATTACAGCCTCAAGTCTTTTTGAATATGATGCCACAATCTTGGCACACCTGTCCTTGGCCAGTTTCGCCCATTCCTCTTTGCAGCACCTCTCAAACTCCATCAGGTTGGATGGGAAGAGTCGGTGCACAGCCATTTTAAGATCTTTCCAGAGATGTTCAATCGGATTCAAGACTGGGCTCTGGCTGGGCCACTCAAGGACATTCACAGAGTTGTCCTGAAGCCACTCCTTTGATATCTTGGCTGTGTGCTTAGGGTCGTTGTCCAGCTGAAAGATGAACCGTCGCCCCAGTCTGAGGTCAAGAGTGCTCTGGAGCAGGTTTTCATCTAGGATGTCTCTGTACATTGCTGCAGTCATCTTTCTCTTTATCCTGACTAGTCTCCCAGTTCCTGCCACTGAAAAACATCCCCACAGCATGATGCTGCCACCACCATGCTTCACTGTAGGGATGGTGCCTGGTTTCCTCCAAAAGTGACGCCTGGCATTCACACCAAAGAGTTCAATCTTTGTCTCATCAGACCAGAAAATTTTGTTTCTCATGGTCTGAGAATCCTTCAGGTACCTTTAGGCAAACTCCAGGCGGGCTGACATGTGCCTTTTACTAAGGAGTGGCTTCCGTCTGGCCACTCTACCATACAGGCCTGATTGGTGGATTGCTGCAGAGATGGTTGTCCTTCTGGAAGGTTCTCCTCTCTCCACAGAGGACCTCTGGAGCTCTGATAGAGTGACCATCAGGTTGTTGGTCACCTCCTTGACTAAGGACCTTCCCCCCGATCTCTCAGTTTAGATGGCCGGCCAGCTCTAGGAAGAGTCCTGGTGGTTTCGAACTTCTTCCACTTACGGATATGGAGGCCACTGTGCTCATTGGGACCTTCAAAGCAGCAGACATTTTTCTGTAACCTTCCCCAGATTTGTGCCTCGAGACAATCCTGTCTCGGAGGTCTACAGACAATTCCTTTGACTTCATGCTTGATTTGTGCACTGACATGAGCTGTCAACTGTGGGACCTTATATAGACAGATGTGTGCCTTTCCAAATCATGTCCAATCAACTGAATTTACCACAGGTGGACTCCAATTAAGCTGCAGAAACATCTCAAGGATGATCAGGGAAAAGGGGATGCACCTGAGCTCAATTTTGAGCTTCATGGCAAAGGTTGTGAATACTTATGTACATATGCTTTCTCAATTTTTTTATTTTTAATAAATTTACAAAAACCTCAAGTAAACTTTTTTTCACGTTGTCATTATGGGTGTTGTGTGTAGAATTCTGAGGAAAAAAATGAATTTAATCCATTTTGTAATAAGGCTGTA
This sequence comes from Polypterus bichir lapradei, assembly GCA_026402145.1. Lineage (NCBI taxonomy): Eukaryota > Metazoa > Chordata > Cladistia > Polypteriformes > Polypteridae > Polypterus > Polypterus bichir. The sequence goes on along the minus strand of JANRMT010062831.1, from coordinate 37,995,895 downwards.
ACATAACAAAATGTGGAAAAAGTGATGTGCTGTGAATACTTTCCGGATGCACTATATATATATATTTTGTAGTGACATTTTAGTCTTGGAAGAGTTTAGTCATTAACACTAGAATTACCAGAGCCAACGGAAAAACTCATAAATCCGGCCCACGTTAAATCCCTTCGCACCTCTCCGTCGTCTTTTTCTTCTAAATGTGTCAGTAAGCCCAAGCAGCAAGCAGCCTGCTATACCATCCCCCCACTGCCTCAGAACGGGCAAGAAGTTCTCCCAGTTCCTGCCTTGATTAATTATCTAGGAGTGAGCTACCCAGGAGTGTAAGGGGAAATAATTTGATGTGTGTTTTGTGTCTACAACAATCTATGTAAACACATTGTTAAAACAGAAATGTTTTTCACATACTGTATAATGTGTGAAGGCTGATGGCCAAATATCAAATAAACACTTTCACAAAAGGTTCAAGTACAATACGACAGCTTTTGCGGGGCTGTGGTTAGAACTGCCGAATTATAATCCAGATGTCGTGAGTTCAAAACCAGCTCCCCCGCAAATTTACCGTTTTGAGTAGTGAGCTACTCTTATTGTTAATATTATACAATAAAAACATACATTTCCTTTGTGTCTGTAACAGCCACTGTAAATTTCTAGTACTTGTAAAAGTTGGCGTTTTTTTTTCACTGTTATTCTCGCAGTCGTGATCATGATACAACAGCCACCACCCCGCCCCAGATCTGACATGGTTACTTTTCATCTGAAACTGGGATTATCTGTAGAATATGAATAATGTTGCATCAGTGCCATAATATTTTCTGAAATGTACTATTCAGTTCATAAAATGAATAATTCCAAATATCATTTATACCTATGTCTGTGTGGTGTTTTTGTTTTTTTTTTTTTGTCAGTGTGGCTTTGACATCATGGGCCTTAAGGTGCATACTAATTCAGCGTGAGTAGGAACACTCAATAAAACTGAATTAAAAAAAAATCTAGTGACAGTGAGATACGAAGAAGGCAGATTCACCAGAGTTTGTGTGTTAGCTTTTTTCCATCCAGATCATAGAATGTCAAGTCCCATTGTCTCAAAACACCACTCACATCTATAGTTATTCCCAGTTTCAAATCAAAACTAACAGCGTCAGATCCCCGGGTTTGGGGAGTGCGGTAGTATGTATCGTGATCATGACTGAGAGAATAAAAGTGAAAAAAAAAATGCTAACTTTTACAAGTACTATAAATGTACACCGGCTGTTACAGACACAAATGAAATGTATGTGTTTACTGTATAATATTAACAATAAGAGCAGCTCACTACTGAAAAGGGTAAATGTAGAAGGCAATCAAGATCGAACCAGGGACTCTTGATTACAAGTCAGCAATTCTTACTTCTACGCCACTGAAGCTGTTGTATCATCCTTGAACCTTTTGTGAAAGTGTTTATTTGATTTTTGGACTTCAGGCTTATATAGTTTATACTTACACTAGCCTTAAAAGTACTGCCTTAAAATTTTTATTAAGAAGAAAATTAAACCTTTTTAAACTGAGTGAAAATATACCAATAATTATTTGTTAAGGATCTCTTTGTATACCACATTGTCATTTTGGCCCTCCGGTTGTAATATGACCAAGCTGTGCGCTGAGCTTACTCTTGAGCATGCAAGGTACAGTTGGCCATGTGAAAAGTAATCTTGTTTCAAATCTCACAGCTTGGATTGCTACTGTCATAATCGGTTTGAGTTTCATGGTTTGTTTCAATTATGACAGTATTTGCAGGACTTGTGTTGAAGTGACATTCGGCATCTGTCAAGCGTTGTAAGCATACAACCAGTTTCATTGATAATTTCACATCCAGCTTTTGAGAGTTTAAACATTCATAAACATCAGAGTGTCCACTACTAAAATCGTCACCTGTGAATCTAAGATGTTTAAGAGGCATTGGTGGTTGTCCAAAGGTGTAAAATATTTGGCCATTTCGGTACACTTGAAAGTGACAACCGAACAATTCAGCGGCAGCCATCAACTCACATGCAGAACAATAGGTGAAGGGCTTAAGCATTTCACTCTTATAGTGCTCCTGTGTAGTATAATTATCTCATGTACCGTCATCAGTCCACACCTTGAACCTGTCCCAGTCATTCAATACATAATACACAATGTTTCTCCGGATATCAAGAGTGAGCCTGATATGGCCATGCAATATGTAACAAAGAGAATGGAAAAGGTGCCATCTCTGGGCTCTCTTTGATCGATGGTGATCACCTCGATAGACATGTTAATAGGGGTGTGGTTGGAACGATAAAGGAAATGGGTACCTGAACAATGTAAAGTAAGTCTAAAATACCTACACAATAACTATAATCATAATAAATGAACAATAAAAAAGCAGAGAAGCCGTGGATTAAATAAAAAGGCTGTAGTTATCAGCAAGGAGACGTGAATCCTGTGGCGAAGCAAGAAAGGGAATGTAGAGACCGGAGCGACGGACGGCCTTATATAGACAGGCAGCCAACAACGTGAGAGGCGTTGGGATGGGGGGACCCAACGCCACCTCACACGGTGACCGAGCTGCAGGCTATGGACGTATATATGTACGTAAGTAGGATTCAGTTAGCGTTGGGAACCCGCAAACCAAATTTCTTGAAGATGGGCCCATAAGTAACAAAGACCGTTGGAAAGTTCAATATGGCGGCCGACAATGGAGTCACACCACCGAAATAAGTGCGTACATTGGTTTCGGTTAGCGCAAGGAAGCCGCCTACCAAATTTCGTGAAGATGGGGCCATAAATAAGAAAGTTCAACATGGCGGACATTGTTGACCGTTATGACCGTTACGCGTAGAATTTCGAAATGAAACCTGCTTAACTTTTGTAAGTAAGCTGTAAGGAATGAGCCTGCCAAATTTCAGCCTTCTACCTATACGGGAAGTTGGAGAATTAGTGACGTTGGAAAGTTCAACATGGCGGCTGACAGTGGCGTCGTACCACTGAAATAAGTACGCACATCGGTTTAGTTAGCGCAGGGAAGCTGCCTACCAAATTTTGTGAAGATGGGGCCATAAATAAGAAAGTTCAACATGGCGAACGTTGTCGACCGTTACGTGTAGAATTTCGAAATGAAACCTGCTTAACTTTTGTAAGTAAGCTGTAAGGAATGAGCCTGCCAAATTTCAGCCTTCTATCTACACGGGAAGTTGGAGAATTAGTGACGTTGGAAAGTTCAATATGGCGGCTGATAGTGGCGTCATACCACCGAAATAAGTACGTACATCGGTTTCGGTTAGCGCAGGGAATCCGCCTACCAAATTTCATGAAGATGGGGCCATAAATAAGAAAGTTCAACATGGCGGTCGTTGTCGACCATTATGACCGTTGCGCGTAGACTTTCGAAATGAAACCTGCTTAACTTGTGTAAGTAAGCTGTAAGGAATGAGCGTGCCAAATTTCAGCCTTCTACCTACACGGGAAGTTGGAGAATTAATGACGTTGGAAAGTTTAATATGGCGGCTGACAGTGGCGTCATACCACCGAAATAAGTACGTACATCGGTTTCGGTTAGCACAGGGAAGCCGCCTACCAAATTTCATGAAGATGGGGCCATAAATAAGAAAGTTTAACATGGCGGACGTTGTCGACCGTTACGTGTAGAATTTCGAAATGAAACCTGCTTAACTTTTGTAAGTAAGCTGTAAGGAATAATCCTGCCAAATTTCAGCCTTCTACCTACACGGGAAGTTGGAGAATTAGTGATGAGTCAGTGAGTGAGTGAGTGAGTCAGTCAGTGAGGGCTTTGCCTTTTATTAGTATAGATTTTTTCATTTATTACTAAAATATGAAAACTTTTCTGTTTTAACAATGTGTTTACACAGATTATTTGGATTATTGTGCCAAATAACAATGTATTATTTCCACTATAAAACTCCAGCACTTCACTCCCAGATAATCAAGGCATGAGCTGGGAGAACTTTGTTCATGTTCTTTGGCGGTGGGGGGATGGAATAGTAGGCTGCTTGCTGCTTGTCTTGAATGGCACATTTTCAGGACAAAAGAAGCTGACGATGAGGTGCGAAGGGATTTAAGGTGGGCCGAATTTACAAGTTTTTTTGTAGGCTTTGGTAAATCTAGTGTTAAAGATGAAAGGCTCTGGCAGAGAGATGATGCTTAGAAAAGGATGAATGACTCTAAAGATGTTACACATCTTTTTCTATCATTGGCGCTTAGACAGCCTTTCATAAATACACTAGTTGATCTAGATTATCCCAGCAGCAATTAAAGCATGATGGAAGAAGAAGATTACAGGTCATTCTAACACAGGGACAAGTACTGTAAACCATAAATATTATATATAAGGGCAGTGATTAACACTTCTGTATCACAAAGATTTAGAATTTTGGATTTGGATGGCTTTGTGGTCATTACCTTTGAGGAGTTTATGCATACACTCTCCACTTGTTTGTATGGATTTTTTTTACTAAATTCCCCTGTATAAATGAATATAATTTACAATGGAATGGAGCCTCTTCAGCAATAGTTCCTGCTTTATCTTCTTATATAATATGTTGTTCGTTTGTCTGTCCAGGATTTTAAATCACCTGTAGCTCACAAACTTTTTGAACTATTGACCTGAAATTTGGTATACATATACTAAATAATATCTGCTTTCGGGATGATGATTGACCTCCAAGGTAATTCCTCTTTTTATTTTTATTTTATTGTTGAATCAACTCTCTAGCAGCAGCCAGCAGGGCGGCCGTGCAGTGCATGCGTACAGGCGCCATTCTCATTCCCTACCACCTTAGCTGTCACTTCCCCTATCTCTCCATATCTTAAATGATTCTTAAAGGCAGATTAAAGACTTAAGTGCCAGCTTAAGTGAAACATAAAGGAAAACGTACTAAGTAATTGCAACACAAACACTGACTTAATAATTTTTAATACGAGAAGATGCCGAGGAAAGAAGAGAAGAAGCGGGCCGCTAGGGTGGAGAAAAGAAGAGCTGCTAAGGAAGCAGCACGCACATCAACCTCTGAGCAAAGGAATGCTAAACATACAGAGAGAGTATGAAAACTATGAATGCTTAAGTCAAGTGTGTAACGTGCAGTGCGCCATTACTGGTGTCTTGATATTACAAAGAAAGGCTTCAACACTCTATTATTATGTAATGGTGTAAATTAATGTATATTTGCATGTTGTTGATATCCCATTTAAAATAAAGATTGTCAAAAGGGAGAAATGAAAAGTTTATTTGTAGTATCAAAAAAGGCGCCTTAAAACTCCTTTTAACTCCATGCCTGAGCTACTGTGTTAAACAACATTCAACTGAAAAGTCTTTGGTCACCAATGAAGACAATGGTTGTGGCTTAGTTCTAAGCCAAAAAAGACCAACTTTGACATGCTGTCTGTAGATAACGTAAACTGTAGAAGTCAATGCATTGCTGATCTGTTTTTTTTTTACAATAATAGTTCCTGAAAAATCATTACATTTTTTGAAGATTTTGTATAGCATTTTGTTCATACAATACTGTCAATTAGCATGATTTTTTGATTACTACCAAATTAAATCTAACATTTTGTTTATATGTAGGCAACTATATGGGCAGAGGAATGACAGGGATGTGTGTACGATTTGTCCCTACTCATCTTGCGAACAAGTCCTGCAGAGTGACTTCTTTGTGCTACAGTATGGATGGCCAGGAGATTCTTGTCAGTTACTCTTCAGATTACATTTACCTTTTTGATCCCAAAGATGATAAAGCAAGGGAACTGAAATGTCCTTCTGATGATAAGAGAGAGGAGGTTAGTTTAATATTCTGTGTGAATATAAAATGTTTTTCCAGTTATATTTATGTATTATAACCATGATGAATAAGAAAACACCCACTAAATTAACGCTTAGTATTTGTCAATACAGTTTATAGTTGTTACAGGTAAATTCAAACTGTGTACTGGTCATTGATGGATTTCACTTTCCAAAGAAATTTATAAGATTTTAAATGGATTTAAGTCCAGTTTATGCTGCTTCCTGTCCTTTGTATTTGCTTTGTCAGTGTCTTTGGGATGATTGCCATGGTCAAAGATTAACATCTGGTCTCATCCATTACGGGAGATGGACGTCTGAAGCGGAGCTCCGTTTGCAGCGACTTTATTTTTTTCACTTATTTCTTATTATTTTGAGGTATCTTGTATTTACCCGACCCGTGGGGTTTCCACTACAACATATAAACATGAGTAACGAGAAAGGTGGTCAGAAAGAACCGGAAAGAAAACTTGAAGCTACATCCAAGACTAGACAGACATCAAGCCCAAGTGCGAGGTACGGCCTTTTAGAGACTGACCTGGAACAGGCAGGCGAATGCACAGACTTCCCCGGATCCCGCTCCACTGCAAATTCTCCAGTCGAGAGCGAAAATGGGAGCAAAGGTGCAAGTGATGCAGGTCACAAGAGCTAGCCGATTCCAGTCGATCACTTGAAGCCAGAAATGGCCTTGCCGTCCGTGCTTTCATTCATTCCTCGTGAGCCTGAAACATCGGCTGTAACCGGGGTTGCCACTCCACCTGCAGAGCACGAAAGCTGAAACTATTTCTCCGCACTGAAGGAAATGATCACAACATCGGCCACGGCCACAGCCATAAGTGAACTTAAGAAAGACATTCAGAAAAATATGAAGAAAGATAATAAAGACCTGGAAATGCGTCTATACAATCGTTTTGACGCGACCTTTAAAGGTATGCTGGGGAAAATTGAGGAACACAGCCAAGAAAATACGTCTAAACTGAAGAAACTTGCTGATCAGCTGGATGACGTTAAGCAGACATTCACAGCCCGAATTGAAACAGCGGAACAATTGGCATCTAACGCCGATGGAAAAGCTACAGCTGCAAATTCTGAATGCAAGAAACTCGGAGACAGACTTGCTGCTCTGGAAGATGGATGCAGAAGGAATAATATTAGAATCAAAGGTCTACCTGAGAATCGTGAAAGTCCAAACCCAGTGAAATACGCAGTTGAACTATTCTCTAAAATAATTGGAGAAGAATTTAAATCAAATACAGAGATAGCAGCAGCTTATTGCATATGTGGATCAAATACCTTTAGACCTAGGTCTTTTATTGTCCGCTTCGAGAGATTACTATGTAAGCTAGATGTGATGGCACTTCTCAGACACAAGCAAGAGATTATATTTGAAAATAACCACATTCGTATTTTCCTGGATTTCTCTCCCACAACAGCTGCTAAACGTGCAGCCTTCTACAACATTAAACAGCGGTTACGGCAAGCCAATATCAAATACAGCCTCTTGTATCCTGCCAAACTGAAAGTGGATTTTCAAGGCCAATACCACATTTTCTCCAGCAAGGAGGAAGCAGAAAATGAATTAAGCAAGCTGATCCCGACACTTTTTTGAAACACAATAGTGAGTCTCATGCTGTCAAGGCATGGCAAGTACTGTAGATATCACCTGCTGTCTGATCCACTTGTAATGATACGGGTATTATAATTATACATCCTTTTCATTCTGTTTATGTTTTACAGTTATAGACGTGTGTGTGGAAGAAATTAATATTTTTTTTTTTTTTTTGCCGTAAAGGAGACTGTTCAACATCATACCCTTGTTTTATTGTTACTGTTATTATTGCATTTGGATTTAATATGCTTATCCTGGACCACTTTTTAACACCATTCTCTGGGTTTTATTATCTTAATACTTTAAGATTGCTGAAGATTATATTTTATGCTTACAGTTTGTTAATGATTATATTTAGGCATATAGTATTTAGACTTTATTGGCAATAGATATCTCTACTTTTGATCTTCAGACGCCGCTGCTGGGGGGATTGTTTTGTTTTGGACGTGCTCTGTCTCTAGGTATGTCAGAGGACCGGGACTCTGTGAAGTGTGGTCCAGCCTCACGTGGGTAGGCAAAATGGGGGGGTGGGGGATAAGGGGGGGGGGGAGAGAAAGAGAGCAGGCTATATCTAATCTGTCCTTTTAACCCTTATAATTACAACTATCAACATAACAATAGGCTGCATGGCAATAGCTCGTGGGGAAATTGGAAATTAAGGTTAAAGCTGTCTCAGTTCCAGTTAAGACTATAAAATGACATCAAAAATTCAGAATCAATGTCTCCATGATGGGACAGTTAACTTTGTGAGCTGGAATGTTAAAGGCCTGAATCACGAATTAATGAGAAAGAAAGTATTCTCTCACCTAACAGGTTTAAACGCTAAAATAATATTTTTACAGGAGACCCACTTACTAAGCAAGCATCAGTTCCGGCTGCAAAAAGACTGGACTGGCCAAATGTTCCATTCCAGCTTTACAAAGAAAACTGGACGAGTGGGAATTTTCATACATAGAACAGTCTCATTTGTAGCATCAGATGTAGTATCTGATCCTGAAGGGAGATATGTGATTGTCATGGACAGCTTATTTAATTGTAAAGTGATTTTGATATATGTTTATGCACCTAGTATTTGCATCCATTCCCAATGTGAACATTTATAAAATTATAATGGCTGGGGACTTTAATTGTGTTTTAAACCCACTCTTAGATAGGACTCCTGTCACAGAGGGGATGACATCTAACACAGCTAAACAATTACACAGTTTGTAACTGACCACAACTTATCAGACCCCAGGAGGTTTCTAAACACAAACTCAAGAACATATTCGTTCTGCTCACCAGTACATCATTGCTACTCAAGAATTGATTATTTCTTTATAGATAATAATTTCTTGCCTACGATTAAATCTTGCAAGTACTGTACAACACTAGTGTTATTTCCGACCTTGCACCTCTGATCTTGGAGCTAAAGTTATTATGCCCCACACACTCACCTCGCAGATGGCATGTTAACCAGCTTCTATTAGCAGAGGAGAACTGTACGGAATTTACATCCAAACAAATCAGCTTCTTCCTAGAGACAAATAGATCCTGGGAAACTCTTAAGGCCTTCTTAAGAGGACAGATTATTTCATATCTTTCCCACAGGAATAAATTAGAAACCAAGAAAGTATCAGAGCTAAGAAGCCAAATTACTAAAATAGATGAAGAACATGCCAGGCGTCCAAGCGACGCTCTACTTAGGAAAAGGCAGGCTCTGCATTCAGAACGTAACCTCTTGACAACTAAAGAAACTGAGCAACTAATTTATAAATCAAGACATCATTACTGTGAACACAGAGAGAAAACTAATAAGGTTTTAGCTCAACAAATCCATAAGCAAGAAGTTCACAATGCAATCCCAGTAATCACCAACACGAACGGAGATGAAATCATTGACCATAAAAACATAATGTACACATTTAGAGACCACTATAAATCCTTATATTCTACTGAGTTCAAAGAAGACAACACACACTCTAATGTATTTCTGGATACATTACAGATACCACAAATAGATACTTTTAGTGCAGAGGAACTCAATAAACCTTTGGTGCTATCAGAATTACTAGATGCTATAAAGTCACTTCAAGGCAGGAAAGCAGCAGGTCCTGATGGCTACCCTGTAGAATTTTATGAGAAATTCTCCACTCAGCTAGCTCCCCTCTTATTAGCAACATTTACAGAAGCTAGAGACAGTCAAATTCTACTCAAACTTTTCGCCAAGCATTAATCACCATCTTTCCTAAACAAAATAAGGACTTATTACAATGTGCATCATACAGACCAATTTCACTTTTGAATAATGATGTTAAAATACTCTCAAAAATCATAGCTAGAAGGATGGAGAAAGTGCTGCCTTTGATAATATCACAAGATCAAACTGGATTTATTAAGGGTCGACACTTATTTTCCAATCTTCGACGCCTGTTTAATGTAATATACTCACCAGTAAAGTCAAACACCCCAGAAATATTATTATCATTAGATGCAGAAAAAGCATTTGACTTGATTGAATGGAAATACCTTTTCACCACATTAGAGAAATTTGGGTTTGGCCCGAACATTTGTGCATGGATCAAACTACTGTATACCAATCCAGAAGCTTCAGTTTATATTAACATTTGTTCAGACTACTTTAAACTAGAATGTGGTACCAGACAAGGATGCCCCTTGTCACCACTGCTATTTGCAATTGCCGTTGAACCACTGGCGGTTCACTGTCGAAATGCTTGTCAGATAAAGGGGATTATCAGAGAGGGACTGGAACAGAAAATTTCTCTATATTCAGATGATATGGTACTGTATATATCAGACGCACAAAATTATGTGCCTGCAGTCTTAACAGCACTCACAGAATTTCAAAAGATCTCTGGTCTCAGAATTAATTTGAATAAAAGTGTACTCTTTCCAGTGAATTCTCAAGCATATAATATTAGATTGAACACCCTACCTTTTATCATTGCAGATCAGTTTGAATACCTTGGGGTTAAAATTACAAGTAAACACAAAGCTCTTTATCAACAAAATGTTTCCGTCTGTATGGAAAAATTAAACAAGACTTACATAGATGGTCAACCCTTCATCTCACTCTAGCTGGAAGAATTAATGTTGTTTACATGAGTATTCTTCCTAAGCTTCTTTGTTTATTTTAAAACATTCCAATATACATTAATAAATCATTTTTAAGCAATTAGATTCAACAATAAACTCATTTATTTGGAACTCAAAACATCCACGTATCCAAAGAGCGATCCTACAAAGACCTAAGGCAGAAGGTGGCATAGCTCTACCTAACTTTCATTTTTATTACTGGGCAGCAAACATACAAGCTATAAAAACCTGGACACAAACAGATGAACATACACAGGCTTGGTCCGCAATAGATGTAAAATCCTGCAGTACTTCTTTATATTCCCTGCTCTGTGCCCCAACAAATGTAAGTTATCGCCAATATACTAATAACCCAATTGTGCTTCACTCACTCAGAATATGGAACCAATGTAGAAAGCATTTTAAGATGGAGAATCTTTTATCTGTGGCACCTCTACAAGAGAACCACCTCTTTTCAACCCTCGCAAACACATGCAGTTTTTAATATCTGCAAAAGATTTGGGATTAAATTGTTTAGAGGTCTTTATATAGACAACATCTTTGCATCCTATCAACAATTACAATCCAAATTTAACTTTCCAGCTACATATTTCTTTCACTATCTTCAAATTAGGAACTTTGTTAAACAGAACCTGCCCGACTTTCCTCATCTTGCACCCTCCTCCATGCTGGAAAAAATATTGCTCAATTTCAAGGACTTAGACACCATCTCTGCAATATATAAAATTATTTTACAGTCCCTCCCTTTCAAAGATCCAAGACGACAATGGGAAAAAGATCTCTTAATCAATATATCAGAAAAGGAGTGGAAGGTAGCAATGCAGAGAATTCACTCGAGCTCCATATGCGCAAAGCATACAATTATTCCACTCAAAATTATTTATCGAGCACATCTGTCTCGCTTAAAACTGTCCAAAATGTTCCCAGGTCAAGATCCAACCTACGAACGCTGCAATCAAGTCCCAGTTTCACTGGGTCACATGTTTTGGGCCTGCACCAAATTAAATTCATTTTGGACCACAATTTTTAAGTGCCTTTCAGACAGCCTTGGTGTCACAATCCCTCCTAATCCATTAACAGCTGTGTTTGGTGTTCTTCCAGATAGGCTTAAAGTGGAGAAGGACAAACAAGCTGTGATTGCATTCACTACACTATTGGTGCACAGACTTACTTTGCTAAACTGGAAGAATCCTAACTCTCCTCTTTTAAGCCAGTGGGAAACAAATGTTTTATACTATTTGAAATTGGAAAAAATCAAATTCTCAGATAGAGGATCGGTACAGAATTTTTTCAAAACCTGGCAGGATCTAATCAATAATATTTTAGAATAAGCTCTTAAAGCACAGAGGAAGCAATTCTTTCTGCATTTCTTTTTCTTCTCCATTCATCTCTATTGCCCTTTTAAACTAATCAATTTAGGTATGTTTACAAGCTTTAAGTTTTACTCCATTGGCCATGCTCCCTTTCTTATGGGTGAGGGTTAATTTGTTTTTATCCTATTTTTTTTTGTAAAAATTGATCTATTTGTAGGTTATGATTACAATAAAATTAATAAAGTTTAAGAAAAAAAAAAAGATTAACATCTTCCCATTTTCACCATCCCTACTGAGGGCCACATTCTTTCTTCAAGAATTTTACTGTTTATTGTACCATCCATCTTCTTTTTCATCTTAATTAATTACCCCAGTCCCCGCTGAAGGTGAAATACACCTATCACTCTGCTTTACTGGATGAATGGTGTTCTTTGTATGGAAGATGTATTGGGTACATACAAGATGTATCACAGAGAGTCTTAGCCATAAGGGCCTTTCCTATAAGTCCTTCAATATTATCATTGATCTGACTTTTGCTAGCCTTTTAGATTAGTTTTCTGTTTGCTCAGTCATCCATTTCACAGGGATGATCAGATCTACAGAAAATCTTAGTGGTGCCATACACCATTCATTTAACAGTCATATTTTTACCTCTGCTTTATAGGATACTTGTAGTCCTTCAAAACATTTTAGGCTCATTTCCTGACTTGTTCTATTTCCCAGCTTTATGTCAAAGTTTTTTGGAAGCACCTTTTCTCTCAAAATTTATTTTTTTATTTGACATAAACATTCAAACTGTGGTATCCTTTGGGAAAAGCTCACTAAAATCACCTTAGTCAATGACAACTTTGAAGTATTTAGTTAGTTTCTTGACAATATAATGTGATTAGTTATACTTAAGCATATTTGCAAATGCAGTTGTAAAAGGGTGTTCAATTATTCTGATAATATTATATATTCCAAATAATATTAATTAGTTTGGGGATTTTTTTAGTTTAATTTTACTTGGATAATGTGGTTTCCTGTATGTACATAAAAATGGAGCAAGTCCAGTTTATTTTGTTTTAATTTTTAGAGGGACATACCACAAAAGATAATTTTGTAAAGGGAGTGATAACTTCCTTTAGACACTGCCTTTAGGCTAATTACTGTAAAACAGATTGACATCAAAAGCTTATTTGGAAAGAGAACACTGGTAATAACTGCAGGTTATTTAATTATATTTTCGGTCCCCTCAAAAAGTGAAGCAGAAACATTGTCATGAAGATGTTTTATATTTATTAAGTTCCTTATTATTATTGAGAACAGGTAGGCATGTATAGAAACTTGAAGAAAATTAATAAAGTAGGAAAAACCTGTCTTAGTGGAAAACAGTCTTGTGTATTGAGACCTACAGTATGTTAAACCTAACTGGTGTTCGTAAAATACATCCTGTAAACAATTGAAGGAATGACTAAATACATACATATTAATAAATAAATGCTTTAGATGTATATATTCATTTATTGTTTATTTCAATATGTAATTCTTTCACTATATGCATAATATTGCTATAAATATTCTTTTGTCCTGGATTCTGTATAAGATTTTTATCTTTTTAGGGTACCTTTGTTATGAATGTATATGTATTCATTATATTACTTCTCATATTTAATTGTACATCTGAAGCCTCTGAACAAAGTCTGCCAGATCATATATTTTATATCCGAGCTGTGTTTGCTGAAATTCCACTGTGTCTGTTCAGTCTCAGATTCCTTTCTAAATAAAGCAACAGGATCATGTGTTGTAAGGTCCTTTACATAAATAGCAGTCTCTGTAATCAAGAGCAGGATGGCATCCTGCAGGAACTGGTTTGTGTTTTTGTTGTATTTTAGAACCATGCCAAAGATAAAAGACATCTTGTGGGCACAGCGTCTGCTTCAGTATACTCTAGCTTCTTTACACAGAAGGATTTATTATCAGCATTGTTTTCCTGCACTAAGTAAATCAAATTACATAATGGTTTCCTTTTTATTTACAAAAAATATGTAACAGAAATGTGTATTTTGATTTTGTTTTGTTTAAGAAAATACACTTTACAATATTTACTGCCTAGGTTTAAACAAATGCTTTAAAGATTTCAAATTCATATTGTAGGTATAATTTCAGTAAATTACCGTATTTACGCATGTACCACGTGCACATTTTTTCTCGAAAATTAGCATTAGAAAATCAGGTGCGCGTCATACACAAGGAAATGTAATTCTGTAATGTTTACTTCTTCTGCTTGGGCTCGCTCGCTTTCTCTCTCACTCACGCACTCGCGCTCTCTGTCTCGCTCACTTGCTCATGCACTCACGCGCTCTTTCTTGCTCGCTCACTTGTGCTCTCACTCAACAGCGCTCTCTCTAAACGCTTCCTATACAATTACAATGCGCGTCGTACACTTTTGATGTAGACTTTTTTTCATGATTTTTTTTGTAAAAATTAGGGTGCGTGTCTTACACGAGGGCACGTGGTACACGAGTAAATTTGTCTGACAGTATTTTTGGATAAAATACATGGATGTGATATATATATATCATGTGTCCATACTTGGTTTATTATGCTTTTCTACCAAACCCTTAAATTATAGCAGTGTTGTAAATTAAAAACATAAAAAAAAAATTAAAGATTTCAGTTTGATTTGTGTATCTTTAGGACACAAGCAGGCTGTGAAAGAGCACTTCACTGACACTAAAACAGTATACAAAAACAAAACTTGGCAATAATATAAATGTTAAGAATATAATTTGTTATTGAGCACTGTCCCTAATGGAGAGAAAAATGAATATGTGTCGGTACTATGACAATGAACAAAAGAAAACTACCAACATAGTTTTAAAAATTTGCAATGTGCAATGTTGTATAGATATATTTATCAGCGTCTTGAGTTAAAATCTTTTTTTCTTTTTGCAGCTGCGTCAGCCTCCTGTAAAGCGCCTCAGACTTCGAGGTGATTGGTCAGACACAGGGCCGAGAGCACGTCCAGAAAGTGAACGGGAACGAGATGGTAGGATGGGTAAAGACTTTAAATGTTTAAAATATCACCATATAACATACTTCTCTTATTTAGATCCATAATTTAAAAATATTTGAATTACACCAGATTAATGTTAAAATATAGTATGGCATATGTATGCTACTGTTATGTGATGGAGAAGAAATCAGTCCCATTCCTGTAATTTTAGGAAAACTGTCTGCCCTACTTGGACCACATTTCTACACTTACACAGGTGTCATTGAGAGAATTAGACAAGAAAGTTTTATAAGGGTAAAAGAACTTAGCTCAGATTAGAGTACAGTCAAGATGTGTTAGCTGATAGCATGGTATAGAAAAAGTGTAGGAAATAATATGAATTATTACAGTTTAATAGCTTAATATTTCTGATGTCATCTAGTAATATTAAATAAGTCTCACACTATGGAGGAAGTAATAATTTAAAACCAATTATCTTAACTGTCAATAATATATTAATTAAACTGTAATGCTGAAACTATTTAGTTTCTACTGAATATGAACCCATCTGAAATATGTTTTTTAACCATAAGATACATTAAAAGATTAAGCTGATTTTAGTTTATTAGTTTTAAGAATTTCAGTACTACTAATTATTCAGATTAGATTATATAAGTCCTTCTCCATAAATCAAGAGGATAGAACAGAAGAAAAAAATAATTAATATTAAGTAACGAGTCTTAAGATATTAAAATATCATTAAACCTACCAGTGATTCAGCATGCTAAAATGATTAAGTACGTCATTGGTAAGTGCCTGCCAGATTCTGAAGAATTTTTGAAGTGAAGTGAATAAAATTTTTCTACATTTAAGTGAAATGAGATATTAATTTCATATTTTGTCATGGTAGGTGGGTTTGAATTCTTCCAGTTGAGGAAAATAAATGATGTGCAAGCTATTGTCACAATATATTGTACATTAAGCAGATAATTGTTACCTCAGACAGCGATTTTACAAAATCAGGTGTTATTATTATCCCAAAGAGGCACATGCAAAATTTTTGATCAGATGATGCAAGTGCCTGATAGCATCCCATAGAAAAGGGCTCTTAACCTAAAAAAAATTTTGATATTCTGAGAGATGTGCAGTGTTCTATTTTGATATGAATTATATCATGTTTCACACAGAGGAGGACTGTATGTTTATTTAAAGATGACATTTATTGACTTGCTGAAAAATCAAATGAAAAGACCATTGTCATGAGTAGTGTAGAGGTTCACTGCTTTGAAGACACTGCAGTAGTTTGGAGATATTACCAATATCTTTATCGTAGTTAGTATAATTTACACAGTAGTTAGTTTATAAAATTTGACTAGGTTTCTTTTATGGAAAATTTCTGACTCGTATACAGTAAAAAAAAAATTATGAAAGTTTATATTGGGGAAACATTTATTCAAAGCATACAAATATATTATTAATATACACATCTGTAATGATTCCAAAAACATATGTATTTCAATATATTAAATGTGGTATACAATAATGAAGTGGACAAATTTGTTGGTACTCTTGCAGCTCATTGAAAAAGTGCTGTATGCCTCCTGAAAAGAGATTAAATTAAAAGCAATTGTCCCATTTCTACCTGCATATCTTTCATATATGTCAACAAGTAAAGCAAAGTATATGTGAAAAGAGATAAAGTATTGCTTATTCTAAAAAGATATTTTAAAATGAGTTGGACAGATTTGTTGGTAGCCCTAGAAAATTTCATATATAATTGGATTACAGTGATTTTCAAACTAGCTGTTTTCTTTAATTAGTATCACACATGTCTGAAATCATACAATCAGTCATTCAGCATATTTACATGGAGAACAGTACTCAATGTACTATTTGGTGACAGTTGGCTTAATGGAAAGAAGACCCAGAAGAATGCCAATGTTTAAAGAAAACATAAAAAAGCCACACTGGAATTTGTTCAAATGCTTATTTATACACCACAATGCCTCTGGGAGAGTGTCCTTTGGAAAGGTGAGATAAAACTGGATCTTTTCAGCGAGTCACATCAGCTCTGTTTCCATAGACAAAGAAAAATTAAGCTTTCAAAGAAAAGAACACCATACCTACTGTGAAACATACAGAAGGCTTGGTTACATTTTGTGGCTCTGCTGCGTCTGGCACTGGGTGCTTTGAGTATTTGCAGTGTTTCGGACTGGAACGACTAACTGAAATAAAATAATTTTTTAAAAATAATTTTAGTATTCGTTTTTGAATGAATATTCTTGCTGTTAGTTTTTAACCCTTATAACTTTTAACTCTAAAACTGAAAGTCATCCACCACGAGCCGACCGCACATATTCATCAAGCGAATGGCTGCTGGTGTCGGAGGCCAGGTGTTCACACAGCATTTGCAGTGACAGAGTGAGCTGAATACGCACGTAAAGCATTTGAAATAGAAAGCGATTTATGTGCCGCCTTTTCTTTGCACTTGTTGTATATCAAGATCTGATTCAGACGCCTGAAATCAGAATGTGCAGGTCAACAAAAACTTTACTATATGGACAAAAAAAATCACAAGTGAGTAACGTTTCAGTTTATTTCTCAGGTGCCTGCTTTATGTTGACAGCAATTCAACTGCCACTTCGCACACGAAGTATAGAGAAAGTATAGTAATCATGAAAAAATTCGACCTCGAGATTTTGATTAATCTTGACGTTTTAGACCTCCCTTAGTCCGAAAATACAGTTTTTTGAAATTATGTGTGTGTGTGTGTGTGTGTCTGTGGTGATAACTCTAAAATGCATCTAGATAGATGGATGAAAATGCATCTAGATAGATGGATGAAATTCGGCATGTGGTTGTTACACCAGAATTGTAGATCTGTAACTTTAACTTTTGGGCCAAATCCATCCATCCATCCATCCATCCAACGGAAGTGGCACTTTACCCGAACTCATACTTGATTATTTTTTTTTATGCAGCTTCACAGTCTGATTTTTTCAACTTAACTTTTATAATAATTGTTCAATATATTATTAATTTGATTTGATTTGTTGTTGATGGTTCTTTAATGTACAAAATATAATCATTGTCTTGTGCTTTATTCCTCAAATATCCATCCCCATATCCGAGAACACAAGAAAGTCCAGGGGAGACCACTGAGTCGTCTCAGGTCATCATACAAGATCAGCATATTGTTGCCGACCAATCACTTTCGCTTTAAAAACGTTGTTTAACAATGAAGCAATACACAATTCTTGATTTGGCAATGTCTCTACTGAACTACCTACTGAAGTAGGTAGGTAGGCGAAGAGAGTCTGTCAAGTGATGAAAGGCTAAACATACTAATGTGATTTTGTATTTATATTATATTTATTAATTTATCTTTTTTAGTTAATATTCATCATTCTTAATACCAAATATTGTGAAAATAATCCAGTAGCAGAATAATGTTTTAAAATATCTGTCCCCATTTTTTTCAATGTTTCTCTCTCTCTCAAAATAGGTAGTTGAAATCATCATATTCTTTTTGTTCTTAACATCAGTCATATTGTACATATTGCATACCAGGGATTTTTCCTGCCTTGCATCCAAACCTGCTTGGCTAGGCTCCAGGTTTTCTGTGATCCTGCTCTGGATAAACATTTTTAGATGATGTCTATATTGTTCTTAATCTCAGATGCCGTCTCTGTCATTTTGTGCCTGTCCATACTCTTATTTCCTGCTCTTACTCTTCTCATTAAGGGCTTGCTGTTCTTATGGTGGGCTAATTAAGTCTCACTGTCCCTAACCTTCATACTACATGCTTGTTTTTCTTTCTTTACCTCAATACAGCTAGGTAGGGTCTGCACACTGATTCAAGACTAAGAGCCTTGTTCTTCCTAAGCCCCCGTGATTTTCATGATCACACCTGCCAGAACAGAGTAGATTCTGTTTTCAAATTTAGGATCTCTTTTCAGGCCTGCAGGTGGCAAAATTCTGTCTATAAACTGTTTATACCTGAGATGAAATCAGAGATCAATACGGCTGGTAGAAAATAACTAAGCACAGTATGGGAGATTTTTGAATGCAATATTGAAGGCATTTATTATAAGCACATTGTCACTGTGTGCTGTAGACATTTAGAGTAAAAATGTTAAATTCACCTAAACATCATTATAATTCGGCCCATTCTTGGCAATAAAAGGAAAAGAAAAAAAGTGCCAACAGTCAGCGTAGATTTGTTCAGCACAAATGACATAGAAAATATTTTAAAAATTGTATAAAATTGTTCATATTAAATGCTTGTTTTAATCATACAAAAAATAACCAAATAGTTAACTGTGTTGTGTAGTGTAGTAGGCTTCTACTAACATTAAATCATATTATATCCAAACCCATTAAGTGTTAGCTCCATAGTAGCTCTTTAACTGTACCATAATGTAACTGAAACTAATATATATATAAATAAAAGAGAAATGTCTTTGTAAAATAAAAACTAAATTAAAACTAAAAATACACGATAAAGGAAAACTAAACTGAATTTCCAAGTAAGGTCAGAAAAAATATAGAAATAAAAACTAACATAAAAAGGCAAAACTATAATAACCTTGGTTACAAAAACAGCTTTTAAGGGTTTGTTTAAATGTAAGCATCCTAAATTATTTTGGAATTCACTAATTCAACAGTGCAGATATAATAATGTTTGAATTTTTATTTTTAGTATTATTTTAAGTGGTATTTTTTATTTGCTGGAGAAAAAAATATCAGAGAATAAATTAAAAATGTGCACATGGTCAGATAAATCAGATAACCCATAATGATCTCATTTTTATAAACCCTATGCTGAAATTAAATGTGTGCTGCTTGGTCCAGGTTTTTTTGGTAAAATCTTATAGCAGCATAACTAGGACAGGTTAAAGTCCAGAAAACTGTGATGACAGACCAGAGCTGTCATTATCTGACCAAGATCTTTTGGAACAAATCCTTTCTACACCTACTCTTCATTTTATGTTCTGGAAGCACTACATGTGGTTTGGCTCATTCGTAGTATAATATTTTACAGGTACAGTATATTCGGTGCGTATTCACTCATATGTTAACCACCTTAGTGTTGCATTTTATTCCAAAAAAATGTAAAAAGCATTGCATCTTTTTTTGCATAAATAATTCAATTTTTATTAAATCTCCTAAGTATTATAATGATACAAATAATAATAGTAATGATGCATAAAAATTATAATATGAAATGAACAATAATAACAAAGATAATAACAGTAATAATACTACTACTAATGGTGCCAAAACAATATACAGTTAGGTCCATAAATATTTGGACAGAGACAACTTTTTTCTAATTTTGGTTCTGTACATTACCACAATGAATTTTAAATGAAACATCTCAGATGCAGTTGAAGTGCAGACTTTCAGCTTTAATTCAGTGGGGTGAACAAAATGATTGCATAAAAATGTGAGGCAACTAAAGCATTTTTTAACACAATCCCTTCATTTCATTTAAAATTCATTGTGGTAATGTACAGAACCAAAATTAGAAAAAAGTTGTCTCTGTCCAAATATTTATGGACCTAACTGTATAATCTCAAAAGGAGCCCTTTGTGTGGTAAATCTTAAAGCACAGTGAAAAACACAATCCAACGTTACAGTCGGGACAATAATAGCATGTTTCTTTTCGGATTTTCTTTCCAGATTTATCCGTTTTTGAATAGCACACTGCACAGGTACGAGTTGGATTCTGTTTTTTTTTTTACTGTTGGATGTATATAATCAATAAAATGTCTACCAATAAGACGCTGTTCCATATGCATCAGTCTTTCTTTGCAGCAAGATGTCATATAGCTCTGGCAAAGTGTAAAAGTTGTTCATGGTTACACAATAACCTTGACCCAGCAGAGCATCGATCAAAGTCAGCACAGATGATGTAGCAACGGCATACTGATTGCATTTCTGATCACATATTGTCCCTTTCTCTGTGTACAGAACCGAATTCCAAATGTATCCCATTTTAGATTCACAAAGCTCGTAAAACGTTTTGCCAAATCTTGCTCTTTTTGAAGCAATGTACTGTATCCATGACAGTCTGCCCTTATAAGCCATGAGACTTTCATTGATGCTGACATCACAGTCTGGAATGCAAACACTACAACATTTTGCTACAATGGCCTGGTATATCTCCCAAATTTTCTTCAGTTTGGGTGCTGGATGGGTATTCTCGTCAAAACCTTCATTGTTAGTAAAGTGCAGACATTTCTAAATTAGTGAAAACCTACACTCAGACATAATTTCTCCAAAGAATGGTGTTGCAAAAATTTTGTTCTTGGACCAGTACCATCACTGCTATTACTTTTAGTCGGCTAAAACTTGACAAAACTGACAATAATTAAATGACTAAAGTCCTTGCAATATCAAAAAGCCTAAAAAGACCGAGATATCAGCAGTTACTGGATTGCCATCTTTTTGAATGGGAAAACTGCTTAGTTGAACGGTTGTTTGCCCAACATTGTTCAGCATAATGAGTCATCTCAACAACAATTCTGTCGATCACAACATCATCCTGGAATAACTTCACGTAAGTGAGTGGATCTTGGCTGTCAACGTCCACTTTTATTCCTGGCTACCCCACAAAATCAAAACAAGGTGGCACTGGTTTATTTGAAGCAGGGTCAACAGACAGCCAGATGTGAGGGTCACTTTTGGATTCATCAGAATCAGTTTCAGGCTCAGTGTTCGTTTCACCTGAGGACAGATTCACTTCCTCATCACTGCTGATGAGAAGCTCTCCAACATCCTCAATATTACTGTTTGTATCATTAGCAAGAGCATGCAACACCTGGGCTGCTGAGAAACATCTCTTATGAGATGCCATTATTACAGACGGTGTTAATGATGTCACAAGTGAGAGGAGAAGACGTACCAACACCTTTGCCCATGTGATGCTTGGACATAATGCTTCTGCATACTCTGCTATAACGTTGCCCAAGTAATGCTTGGGACTTATGCTGACAGCACTTTTACAGCCTGAGTCGTTCTCTGTTTTAACGCTAACCACAAGACGCATCTGTACAGTTGACCGAGTGACACTTGGGACTAATGCTTTTAGCATTATGCTCGGGTCTAACGCTAAGGAGGTTAAACAAGATACCTATCTGATTTTGACTGTTTCACTAATTTACTGTTAATTTTAGTTGACTAAAACTGATTTACTTTTTCTTGTCTAAAATTAATTTACTTTTTCTCGACTAAAACATGACTAAAACTATCAATAATTAAATGACTAAAATGTGACTAAAACTAAAATACAATTAAGTCAGAAGACTGACTAAAACTAAATCAAAATGTATTGTCAAAATTAACACTGGTTCACAGGGGATTTCATTTCATAACTATTCCACCATCATCAGCATCTGCGAAAATGGACTGTGTTACAATTATTGTTTATTGTTTTGTGCATAGTGTTTTGCTGGATTTATTTTGTATCTATAATATTAATAATGTTTGGCATTTATTAACATAAATATACACACAAGTTTATTATAATAAGTTACATTTTGTAGAAAATTAACAATTCACTAAAGAACTGCTGAACTACGCACTTCTTTGCCTCACCACATAGCCTCACACATGATTTGCTTACATCATTCTGTGTTATGTTTTTCACAACTTTTTACATCTTATTTAGTGCAATAAACTTAGAATATAACATAATGATGAGCCCAAAATGTATTTGCAGATTTTCGCATTCACAGAGGTTCTATTATGTAAGGGACAATATGGAGAAAATCAATTTTGTCCCAAAATGTTCTTTTATCTATTCACAGTTTTTTCCTTTACTTTTTATTTTCACCTTATGTTTTGCCATTTCAGGAGAACAAAGTCCCAATGTTTCATTGATGCAAAGAATGTCAGATATGTTGTCACGGTGGTTTGAGGAGGCAAGAGAAGATGTTCAGAACACTAGAGGACGATCACAGCCTCGTCCACGGGGTAAGATGTTGCTAGTGAATGTATTGAGCCTTGTTTGTTTTTATGTCTGATACAATTCATTCTTTGCCAAGACACAAACTATTTTTTAAAATCAAATGTATTCTTTGTGCACGTCATAAAAAGTATCCATTTTTTCTGTTATCCCCCCCCCCCTTCCATTATGCTTTTGTCACTTTTTCACTGTCTCCTTAAGTGTTTTTTTATTTGCCTTTTCAGTAGATTTTCAAACTTTTATACATTTTTCTTATCCACTCCTAAATGGATGTGACCAGTGCTGTACACACAGGCTAAGAGAGGTTTGCAGCTGTGCAAAAGAGTTAATGTCACAGCTAAGTTGCCAAAGCTGCTGCTGGCAGATAAAGATTTTCTTTAGTGCAGTAGTAGTGATTTTGACTTATCCTTCTCTGTTTTCTCAGGGAGCACGCCTCGAAAGAGAGCGGAAGCGTGGTCTTAAGTGATTCCTCTCTGGTGACACTAGTAAAAACCTGTTTGTTGCACTGTTTTATTTGATAGCAATTTATCTGACTCAAATAGTCAGGTTTCTATGTGTGCATGTGGCAGTATTACTACTACTACTGCCACTTCACCTTAGGCTGGAGAACATTGAAAAAAGTTGCATACTAAATGTCGCGGTGATGTTCACTCTTTTTTATTGAATAACAATAAAATAAAAAATAAAATATTTGAAAAACCTTGGAATGAGCAGATTGAAATGTGTTTTAAAAGCCGTCTTTTGTGAAATTCAGCAATTTCATTTTAAAGTCTCCTAGAGTATAATTTCAAACAGCCAATAATAAGTAATAAAATATGTAAGATTTGATATTATTGTACCTCTTAGAGCATGCTAATGTACATTAGCCAATTTTTAGACTTCAAAAATTATTTTATTAAAAAATCAAATACAGTGGTGTGAAAAACTATTTGCCCCCTTTTTGATTTCTTATTCTTTTGCATGTTTGTCACACAAAATGTTTCTGATCATCAAACACATGTAACCATTAGTCAAATATAACACAAGTAAACACAAAATGCAGTTTTTAAATGATGGTTTAACCTAATAACCTATCTGTGGTGTATCACACCTGAGTTCAATTTCCGTAGCCACCCCCAGGCCTGATTACTGCCACACCTGTTTCAATCAAGAAATCACTTAAATAGGAGCTGCCTGACACAGAGAAGTAGACCAAAAGCACCTCAAAAGCGAGACATCATGC
This sequence comes from Polypterus bichir lapradei, assembly GCA_026402145.1. Classification (NCBI taxonomy): domain Eukaryota; kingdom Metazoa; phylum Chordata; class Cladistia; order Polypteriformes; family Polypteridae; genus Polypterus; species Polypterus bichir. The sequence continues at coordinate 37,971,915 of JANRMT010062831.1, read as the reverse complement.
CAAGATCCAAAGAAATTCAGGAACAAATGAGAACAGAAGTAATTGAGAGCTATCAGTCTGGTAAAGGTTATAAAGCCATTTCTAAAGCTTTGGGACTCCAGCGAACCACAGTGAGAGCCATTATCCACAAATGGCAAAAACATGGAACAGTGGTGAACCTTCCCAGGAGTGGCCGGCCGACCAAAATTACCCCAAGAGCGCAGAGATGACTCATCCGAGAGGTCACAAAAGACCCCAGGACAACGTCTAAAGAACTGCAGGCCTCACTTGCCTCAATTAAGGTCAGTGTTCACGACTCCACCATAAGAAAGATACTGGGCAAAAATGGCCTGCATGGCAGATTTCCAAGACGCAAACCACTGTTAAGCAAAAAGAACATTAGGGCTCGTCTCAATTTTGCTAAGAAACATCTCAATGATTGCTAAGACTTTTGGGAAAATACTTTGTGGACTGATGAGACAAAAGTTGAACTTTTTGGAAGGCAAATGTCCCGTTACATCTGGCGTAAAAGGAACACAGCATTTCAGAAAAAGAACATCATACCAACAGTAAAATATGGTGGTGGTAGTGTGATGGTCTGGGGTTGTTTTGCTGCTTCAGGACCTGGAAGGCTTGCTGTGATAGATGGAACCATGAATTCTACTGTCTACCAAAAAATCCTGAAGGAGAATGTCCGGCCATCTGTTCGTCAACTCAAGCTGAAGTGATCTTGGTTGCTGCAACAGGACAATGACCCAAAACACACCAGCAAATCCACCTCTGAATGGCTGAAGAAAAACAAAATGAAGACTTTGGAGTGGCCTAGTCAAAGTCCTGACCTGAATCCAATTGAGATGCTATGGCATGACCTTAAAAAGGCGGTTCATGCTAGAAAACCCTCAAATAAAGCTGAATTACAACAATTCTGCAAAGATGAGTGGGCCAAAATTCCTCCAGAGCGCTGTAAAAGACTCATTGCAAGTTATTTCAAACGCTTGATTGCAGTTATTGCTGCTAAGGGTGGCCCAACCAGTTATTAGGTTCAGGGGGCAATTACTTTTTCACACAGGGCCATGTAGGTTTGGATTTTTTTTTCTCCCTAAGTAATAAAAACCATCATTTAAAACTGCATTTTGTGTTTACTTGTGTTATATTTGACTAATGGTTAAATGTGTTTGATGATCAGAAACATTTTGTGTGACAAACATGCAAAAGAATAAGAAATAAGGAAGGGGGCAAATAGTTTTTCACACCACTGTATATATTTATAAATGCAGTTTGTTTTAAAAATAAGAAAACTTCCTGATTATTTTAGACAAACAATATACGATTTTAATTTTGTCAAGAACAAATTTGTGTTTTTAAGAGACAAAAATATCAAGTAGTAATTAATCAGAACATGAATGATGCTAAAGAGGGTTATCCTCTTTAATAAAAGCCCTTTGTGCGTCCAGTGTCCGTGTGTGTCTTCTGGTGAAGTGCGCATGCGCGGGGTCACACGGCACGTGTTCAGTCTCTTCCTGTGCATTCCCTGTGCAGACACACACATAGGCGCATGAGAGACAGACACGCACACACAGGTGCGTGCACGACAGACACACGCACACACACAGGCGCCCACGCGACAGACACACGCACGCACGCACACACACACACACACACAGGCGCGCAGGACGCACACACACACGCACACAGGCGCGCGCGGGACGCACACAGGCGCACGCGGGACACACACACACACACACACAGGCGCGCGCGGGACGCACACACACACAGGCGCGCGCAGGACGCACACACACACACAGCCGCACGCGGGACACACACACACACACACAGGCGCGCGGGACGCACACACACACACACACACACAGGTGTGCGCGTGCATTGTTGCAGTGTTACTTTTCTTGGTTGTTTATTAATTTTTCAACTGTTCGTTTTTTTACCCTGTGCTTAAAACTCATTAAAAAAGGTGTTTTTAGTGAGCGGGTTGTAAGGCTATAGCGCGAACTCTTCCAGTCTTAGTTTTCTCAGTTGTTCAAGGTTTTCTTAGTGTTATTCATTGTTTTTACATTTAGTTTACTATTACGCTGTGCATTCAGTGGTATAATTAACTATATTTGTGCTTAAAAACGTAAACAAATATATATTTACATACAGTTACGGTCTGGAATGGATTAATTGTATTTACATACAATCCTATGGGGGGAAATTACTTCGGTTCACGACCAAATCGGGTTAGAACCAGAGTTTTGGAACGAATTGTGGTCGTGAGCTGAGGTTCTACTGTATTACTGTCAGACAAAATTACAGGCATTTTACAGAAATACAAACCAGTATTACTGAGAGAGAAAATTAAAGGCACACAATACAGTGACGTATATTACAGCTACATACAAGGTCCCTTGCCATTTAATATAGACTGTTCCTACTAATGTTTATGCACTCCTGTTCTAGCGCCCGTTATTGTAACGGGCTTAATGTCTAGTTACATATAAAGGAGAGAATCACTACATTTTTCCTCTCTATTCTTTTTAGTTTCTGCAGCTAGACAAGAAAACAATGTTCCCAGTCAAGAGTCACCTGCACCCGAAACATCCACACCTAGAGAAGGGCAGATGGAGGTGGAAAATCAGCCTAAGCAGCTTCTCCAAACATCTTCTTCCCCTTTTGGTCCTTCACTTGCTTCAGCTGAAAACACTTCCCAATCAACAGAGAGTCCTGCTGTTAGCTCCTCTTTGATTTCTTCTCCTGAAGGAGAGCAGAGAGCCCAGGCATCAACAGGTTCCTCTCAAGAGTCTGCACAGTCAGGTAAAGGGAAACAAGGCATATCTTTACTTGATAAGATATAATATATATACTTAGTGGACAACCAACAATATAGCAAGTTTAGCTAGAAGTCTCTGTTATAATTTCATGTTACAGCAAAGTAATCTATGTTTTTCTGCATATATATTTAGAATAAATGAAAAAAAGCAGGTCTTGTCTGGCTTGTTAAAAATTCTTACAATGAGAACTAGTGATTTACTGCAAACCTAATGAGGTCATAAAAATTAATTACTGCATATACAAAATGAGAAATAAATGCAGTTTTCATTAGATGATGTTTTCTTTAATTCTTTTATAATCAAAGTACAGTATTTTTATAGCAACAAATACTCAGAAATGGATGGTTTAGACATGATTTCAAACCAATCAGTTAAGCTCTAGTAGGTAGGTTTGTGTGCATGTGTGTATTTTGATGTTAAGTTTCATTTTTTGTTATATGTTATACAAACTACAGCATTTGTAGACCACACATTCTGATATTCTGCACTGAAAGACATCATCTAATGTCGAATTCAGATGGTAATTAGGAGGTTCTGAGTCAGAAATTCCACACGAATGCTCTATGAACTTGGATGTACAATTTGGAGAAAACAAAGCTACCCGAGTTGTGACAAAACACTGACCTGTCATTGTAGTCAAGTTTATACAAGAAGAAATATATCCTGTTCAGACAGAAATGTGAATTTTGTGATCGAATTTGATTTGGAGCAAAGTGGTAAACATATAATCTGTTTAGTTTTGTCTTTATTTTTGTAAAAAATATATAGTTTGTCATTTTTTTCTTTTTATAGCCCAAGTAATATATCAATAATGACCTCGCAATTCTCAGGTAGTCTGACCAGAAATATCACGTGAAAGCAGTAACATAGGAAGATGAAACTTCATACCTTGGTGCTCAGAATACTTCAGTAGCCTCACATGAACACAGCTCTTAGTGCTGTCCAGTTAATGCCTTATTGAGAAACAAAAAGCATATATGTGTGATGAGAACATTAGTGTATATAGTTTGATGTGTATATTTCCACATATAACTTCCTTTTTTACTTCCTTTGTTTCGTTTACAGTATCTTCATTACATTGTATCAGCTACAAATATGCCCAAAACCATATCCTGTCAGTTCGGTTTATAATGATACAGCTGATTTTATGTTATCTGCCATTCCATCAAGTTTAGTATCATCTGCAAACTTAATCCAAATTCCAGTGGTGCCGATAATTTCGGCCATGACTGTATATATGTATATACAGGTCACATTCTGTTACAGTGAAGTGCCAGGGACCTAAAAACATATTTTGTTGTGATGAAAATTTCATAGTAATGAGATTCTGTATTTGTCGCTATAGTGCTTTCTTTAACTTGCGTCCAGGCATTTGCAATCATTTCAATAGCTTCTTTCATGTTACATTTTATCTCCTCCTGTCTACAAGTTTTGCTGAGAAGACTTTTTTCACAGCATTTCCTTGCAATAATACACTTTCATGTTGCGGATGGTGCCCAAATCCAATGGCTCAAGCACTGCTGTGCAATTGGGTGGCAGGAACTCAATGTCAACATTATCTAAATGTGGAAGCATGCTGTGGACAGCACAGTTATCAATCAGAAGCAGAATCTTCCTTTTCTTATTCTTCATATCCTTGTCAAGTTGTCGCAGCCAGTTTCCCAAAATGTCTTGAGCCATCCAAGCTCGCTGGTTTGCTTTACACTTGCAGAGAAGGAATGTAACGTGCTTAAAACACCGACGGTTGGTCAACTTGCCAGTGATGAAAGGAATAACTTTGTGGCTGCCAGCTGAATTGCAGCAAAGTAAAGCTGTCAACCTTTGTTTAGATTTTCTTCCTCCTTGGCATGGATCACCTTTGAGTGCTAAAGTGTGATGTGGTAGCAGCTGGTAGAAGATTCCAGTCTCATCAGCATTGTAGATGTCTTCAGGCTTATAAGCTGAAATGATTTTCTTGTTTTCAACTACACGCCATTTGTTTGCTTTTTCAATTGGAACTGTAGATTCTTCTCCACAGATTACTTTGGCTGCAATTCCAAAACGATCCTGAAAGTGAATTAGCCAACCCCAGCAGGCAGTAAAATCTTCATGGCCCAAGGAGATAGACAGTGACTTTGCTTTTTCTTGTATGAGTGTCCCACTAATAGGAATGTTTCTTGATAAGCATCACTGAACCACATAAAAACTGCTTTTTTGATGTCTTCAAATGCAGCATTTCGCATATGTTTGCACCTGAGATTTTTCTTCTGTTTTTGCTTGGTCCTTCAAGAAAGTTGACAGTGTCAGTGGCAAAATTCCAAATTCACTGGCAATGTCTTTTTTCTTTTTGCCAGAATCAAGAGCTGCAAAAATTTCAAGTTTTTTTTTCTAATGTGAACTGTTGTCATGAGTTAAATTCCAATGGATGTTTTTTAATTGTTGATGAGCAATAAGCAAAAGGTACCACTGAAAACCACAGAAAAAAAACAGTATGAGGAAAGTTCGAAGAAAAAGAAAAATTTACAATGTTTTTGTTCAGGGGGTCATTGTGCACAACTGAGCTGCGACCACAGAACTAACAGCTCTATGGATGATTCATTCTCTTGACTGCTCTGTGGATGATTCATTCAGATATTTCAAGGTCTTTTGAGCACTTCATTGTAATGAATTTATCTGCTGAATGTATTTTGTAGTAACAAGATTTTTATAGACTCTGTCTTATGGGGAAACTGTTGGGACCGTAAAAATACTTCATTGTAATGAAAATTTCATTGTAACAATATTCGTTGTAACGGAATTTGACCTGTATATATTTTGTTTTCATTTTCTTTCTCAACGGATCAGTTGCCACAGCACTGACTATTGAACAACACCGTTTTAACAATGGCTAAATCACAGCTTCACACCGTAACTGTTTCATTTCAGTATTTAAGCCAGATTTCCACCTATCTACACACTACCCTTAAATTCCTAATTATTTAAATGTGGTTGTTCATCTTTCTAGTGTTACCTTATGAAACGTTTTCTGGATATTAAGTTAATTAGTAATAATAATATCAGCACTCTGTCCTTTTGCTTTCTCATACACTTCCAGCATATTAGTGAAACACATTATCCTCCATATAAATCCATTCTGACTACCAACTAATATACTTTGACTTCTCTTGTGATGCTTGATCTTTCCCTAATTGGTTCCGTTAAATATTTCCTTCATTGGTCCCAGTAATACCCAATAATTAACAGAAAAAATATAATACAAATTAGTCCTTCTGTCATGCTCAGCTGATCTAGTAATTTGTCCACAGATGCACAGCATCTGCATACAGACATGGGCTATTGCAGTAGGTGCTTCTTGCATTATATGCGACTACACCTAAAAAATAGATAAAATGTTTTTGTAAAAGCAGGAGTTCAACTTTAATTTGTTTTCCCTGTTTTCAACATAAAATTTAGTTTTGCCATCAGCAGTTCAAAGTGTTTGTACAGCATATCGATCTTGAGTTTAGCTGTCTTAACTTGTACTTTTATTTTTTAACGAGTTACTTTAGTGAGAGTATTGTAAAGGAATATTGGAAAAAGTATAATGTCATTGAGTTTAAGTCGCCAAAGTGCTTTTTATCCCAGCATATTGATCAATTTCAGTCTTCCTTATCTAAGTCAATACCAATTATCTGCTTGCATGTCTGTACTTGATAACTGGTTCGCTATTTTTTCTTTTGCAATTTCTTCCTTTAATTTTCCTCTGACACACATTATATTAACTGGCCTATAACTACCATGACTGAACAGTCACCATGTTTATATGATGCAACAATAATTGCCAAATTCCAGTTGTGATGGCTTGTGTTTACTGAGTAATAGTTAACGTTCCTCAATAATACATTATCTCAATATGATACCTACTGTATATGTAGCAGCTCCATATTTCTAAATACATGATTTTTCTTACCTGCTTAGGACGAAGTGGCTAGAATGCTGCCAGAATAAATGGCTTTGCAGCAGGGGAGATGCAGTGGCTTACACCTTACCCATAGCAAATGTTTGTCTGGAGGCCTGTAGATAAAAGTTTATTTATGAGTTCTCGAAAAGCTAGTGCTCAGTTGTTGCTGTGAGAAAGAGGAGTAAGGTATCATGTGCCGACACAAGAATGTGAGAAAATGAGAACAAGAATAGGACCCCCCGGTATGAAAGGTAAATAAAAGCGAAAATTTATCTAGACAGAGCATCAGCCAGAGGACATGTTCTAGTCCATTGATGAACCTGGGATGTATTTATAGTTAGAAGTTGCCTCCTGTAACTGTTAGGTACATATACGGGTGTTGGTTGCACCAAACTGAGATCACTGGAACTGAGCATGATTGGGTAGACCAAACAGGGCTAGATATAAAACAGGAGGTTGTCATTTGACCAAGAGTAATTGGGTCATGAAAATGAAAAATTAGATATTTACCATAAGGGATTATACTATTTATGCTCTAAATTCCACTGAAATTCTTGGTCAGGAGGTAGTTTTTGTAAATATTTGTGGTGTGCTTTCTTTACTTGCTCTTTTTCTTTGAGACATTTCACTCTTCATTATTTTTGCTTATTTTTTAGACATTATTTTTAGAGGATGATCATTTGAATTATTGATTTATTTAGATTTTTTTTCCTTCAATATACATTTTCATTTTGGAGTACATACTGCAACTTTTTTCTTGTCTTCTTTTATTGTATTGGCATTGAAAACTGATCTTTGAATATTGTTTAACACAAGGTTATTTTGATTGTTGTTATTTTCTGTAAAACTTTTCTGTCTCATTTTCTCCCACACTGGTTCCATTCGGTAGTGAACTACTAGGTGCTCTTTAACAGGAATGTGTTACCATACTACAATATGCGGCACCACACCTATATGTAGGAAATTCTCTAGGTTGTATTGATTTATCAAAAATGCATTTGTATTTGTATATATAATAATCACTAGCTACTTTGAGCATTTTTGCCTAAATGCCTGGTCCTGGCAATGGTTTTTAGCTTTTTTAATCTTAGCAACACTTTTCTGTATAATCAGTTTAGCATTAAATAATAGTTCTTACAGTGTAAATTTTAATAATAAGCTTGTTACCTTCTGAGGGCAATTGTTGCATGTAACATCATACAACTCCTCCTGTAGGTGCAACAGTTTTGTTTTTTTTTGCATCTTCCAAGAAAAAGGTTCAGGTGGGAGAAAAGAAGAGACATTTTAGAGCAGTTGTTTTATTCAAAATTTTAATTTTGCCTTGTTAGATACATTTCTGAAATAGGTCACTTTTCAGGTAGTTTTAGGTCAATGCAAAATAACGAAAATAGATCCTTCATAGGTGTTTACTCCTAGGCAGACCCAAGTGACATGACTTAAAAAGAGTAACATAATGGAAGAGACACTCTCAAACCAAATATTAGTTTTTAATTGACTAACATAAAGTGAGAAAACAAATAAATAAATATATTATATTTAATTCCTGTACTCATACAGAGTGACTACATTTCCATTGTTCTGAGCTTGGGAAGATTTATAAATATTAAACATTTCATAGAATTGATTAGTAACCTCTTATTTTTATATATCCTGTAATGCAAATATCACACCTTTCATAATCAGAGAAAAGTACTCAATTACATGAAAATATGTTTCCTGTTATTGTGTTTTTTATTAATCCTATTAAGCAGATAATAGTCATTTTAACAAACTCAAAAAGCTGAAAAGATTCATGGTTTACTTTAAGTTAAAAATGTGCTTGTCATTTTAGAGGTATTACTGCACACTGCCAATGGGAATTAGACTTTATTCAGAGAGTGGCAATGCATGTAGTCAGGCGCCAGTCTAAACCCTAGTCTTCCAATCACACCTCTAGAGTGGAAAAATACAGTATATCAATGACTATTTATTTTACGTATAAGGTTTCAACTTTACCCAAAGTAAATAATTAATCTGTCATAGTGTGTTAAGGAATAAAAAGCACCTTCTCCATGTATCTAGTGTTTATCCTTCATCTGAGTAGACACCCAGTTTGTTGACATAATTTTTTTTTGATTGTAGATCTTGTTGACAAGGTTCACAGACTAACATTAAAAAAGAGCCTCAAGCATGTAGTCTGTTTGATGTGTATTTTTGCCTTTTACAGTGTTAGGGCAGTATTTATACCTGTTTTCTGATATTTCTGAGCTGGCTTGGCTCCTAGGAATATAATATTGTCCTTCTGGGGTGGCATCAACACACTGCTAATCCCTCCGTGAAGATGATGCAGAACAGACTGTGGGGCATCCAGAATTCTGAAGTGCTAGTACATTTCCCTGTGTGCACCAACTTAATGAAGATACATAAGTATATTCCCACCCCTCTGTGTCTGCATGATTTTTCTTCCCATATTTCAAAAGATGTGGGTATTAGGTTAAATGGTAATACTAAACTCACCACATGTGAGTGCATGAGTGATCCTCTATGATCCTTAAATTAGTTAAGCAAGAATGCTATGTGATATTATAAAATCAGTATTTTGTGCTTTGCATCCAATTGTTTATTAATTTTGTGGAGAAACATTCCAGTTTCTAGTGAAATCTGAATCAAGTTACCTCTAATACATGTTATTTGTTGGATATGCATTCCATGTGCAGTTTTATATCTATCTATACAGTACTTGGTGAAATTAATACAAAATGTGATGGATATGTAAACAAGTTTTACTGTAAGTATGTTACACAAAAGTCAAAATAATGTCTATATTTTAATGAGGGAACACGTGTTTTCTATACTCGCAAAGTGATATTTTTCATAACTATCTACTCCAAGTTGTGAGTCAACAAAGTATTGCTCTGCCTTTAATGCCTCTCCCGAAATTCCTTAGGTACCGTTGGTTTGACTTTGTGTCGAATGAGCGGTTGCTTATGGAGTCCCGAATGAGGCACATTACCTGCATTGTGAAGGAGCGTCCCTTATGGCCATGTGGCGTGTTTAACCGAGGGTGATCTGGCTCGTAAGATCCTCATTTTTGGGGACCCGAGTGGCTGGACCAGACTAAGGGGTTGCCCACGTAACACCTGGCTGCGGCAGATAGAGGGTCATTTCCGGAGGGTGGGACTGGACTGCGTGTCTGCCTGGGGGGTTGCAAACCGGGATCCTGAGTTGTTTCGCTGTGTAGTGGGTGTGGCAACGCACTGTACCAATGCATGCTCCCCAACTTGACTTGACTTTAATGGGTGGTGGTAAGGATTTCTGTAGCATGCCTGTGCTACAGGAAAAATTGGAGTGCCACAAAATTAGAAAGAGTAATCACCCATTCACCTGACAAAAGGCGGGTACTTTAGGATTTTCTTGATGACAAATCTAACACTGAAACATGAAGTCACTGTGTGCCTGATGGTTTATTATTACAGTGTAGTTTATACGAAAAAGTAGTGATTTTTACGAGAAACATATTGTTTTGCTATAGAGTAAATAGTGGTGACATCTTTTGTGTTGATTTTTGCAATGTGGCATGGTCATATGTGAGCAATACAGCTTTAGGTTCAGTATTGAATGATATTCTTGTAAGCATTTCATTACACTTTCATTTAGTTTGTGTGCTGGTTCATTCACCCTTAGCTTGGGTGTTTAGTGTTTGACTTTCTTTGAGATGCTACTGTATTTTTCAGCTTGTTCTAAATAAAAGGTAAAACAAAAAGGAAGCTCATAGTTCAAGCTGTTTGTATTTCTCAAATATTGGTGAAGTTATTTTACAAAGAACAAAAATAAATACAAAATACTTTCTTTGGTGGCAGTGTGTCACATTTATTATATTGGAAATTATATATACATTTGATCCTGTTGTGAAGAGAATGGTGGCTGGTGGTTAGAGATACTGGAAATATTGGAAAGATTCCACATGTCTGGTTTAACTGATATTATATCATAAAGATAAAACCGTAAAAGCAATGTAAACACAATTTAATACTACCTGCAGGCTCGCCTCTATAGTTTTGTTATCATCAAAATATTTTTCAAAAAGAGAGAGAGAGAATGCTGCAAGTTAATATGTTTATTTTAAGAATTTTAAATATTTTTTTAAGCTAAACTCCTGCTTTTTACTTGCAGTAACCATGAAGGGAAATATTTTGGGAAATATTTTGATATTACTTGGTGTTTTTACCCTCAACAGAAAACACAGATAAAATAAAGCTGAATCAGAATTATGGTACCATTACATTACCAGAAGTAGTTTTTTTGATCCAAGTTTAAAATCCACAAAACATTTCAGGAAAAATAAAATAAGTTGGATTTGAATGTATTTTTGGTATAATATAATATTAAATACTATATTGTTGAATGTTCTAGTAATAAACATGTTTATATATAAAGAGATATAAATATTTGTTGCTGGCAGAATTAAGTAAAATATTTGTGCAACACAACTAAAATTTAGTCAGGATCACAGAGTGTCAACTCTGATTTGTGCAACCTGATTTTTTTTTCCTCCTCTTGTCCTTAGCTATTTCATTCTCTCCACCTTTATTTTCTGCCCTGCTCAGAGTCCAGACCTCGGGTGCCGGTAAGTGTAGTCTGTAGGCGCTTGCAACGGCTTCTACTGATGGCTGAGCAGCAAAGACATGGTGAACGGCGTCCCTCCGAGCCTGTCCCTGAGCCTCCTGTCCCTGGGCCTTCTGCACAGGGGACCCCCTCATCAGGTTATAAAAATACGTGTGCATATATCTATGTGTGTGTGGGTGTGCATTTATTTATTTATTTTTCAAAATTACCAAAGCACTTGGCCAACTTTTAAAATACAGTATGTTTGCTTGCTAGCCCAGGAGTGCTTCCCATGTAGAGCTGCCTTTTTTGCTCCAGAAACCTCCCTTATGATGCACAGTTTAAGTCACTAGTCATGAATTTTAGTTTTTGCATTTTCCATGTATGGTTGAACAGTATGGTCTAACTAAATTTAAGATGATCACCCAAGATTAAACAGCAGATATTCTGTTAGTTGTGGCTTGGATTGAATGGCACTTTAATAATGATACTGTTTTGTTTTATACTTACAACAGTTTCACCATTAGTAGTACTGACTTTTCTGTCCCTCTTGAATCATAATGGTGTGAAAAGCATTAAACGTTATCCGAATATGTTATGTTAATTAATTTGCATTAAGTATATATGCTGATTGAATATTAATTGCCTTCTGGTTTTTAATTTCTGACAATTTCTCAGAGACAGTCTCTTCCAATAAACTAACCTGCAATTGAATTAGGTGCTATTTGTCATTAATATACAGTAAGTCAGACAATGCTAAAATATTGTGGCGTGGCCTCTATGAACCTTAAAAATTTTATGAGAGCCCACATACTATTAATTCTTGACATTGTTTATTTTTTTGTTTTATTCTTCTTGTTAATATTATTCTTTTTCCACTTTTCTGATTGGCTGCAATTTGGTAATATTAGCTGTCGCTTCACATAAAAAGTAAATAATGTCATCTGTATCTTTCTGTGTTTATTGAAATGTAGTTGCACTGAAATATTTTGGAACTAAACAAGAAGATGAATGGTAATCTGCCTGTGTTAGCAAAAATGCACAAAGTAAATGCAATATCCACAAGTTAGGACAGTCATTTCATTTAGCATCACTGATACATCTGATATGGGATTAGTTGGAATGAATACCAATAGCAGCAGGAAAGCCCTAGAACCAAGTTCTAACAAGCAGGTCAAGTGTATTCATGAAACAATTAATCAATTTGCAATACAAAGTGGATTTCTCATAGATTTTTAGTAGACTGCCCAGCTCAAGTAGGATTATAAAAAGTAAATTGAGATGGATACTTTAACCCCTTTTATTCATCCAATGTGGCAATTCTGTGGTGTTTTGGCTATAGTGTTACACTTTTAATTTTGTCTGAAGATCAGCTCAAAGATGTAAAGATAATAAACAGTTACTAACACAAACCAGATTTAATCATGTATACAAAAGTAATTCACCTTTTTTGATGTTTTTTTTTTCTGCCTTCCAGCACTATTTCAAATTCTGAAACATGTAGAGTGTATTACATTATTCTCTTTAGCAGTTTTTTCATTTTCAGTCTGTAGTCATTTCTGTTGATATGTGTTGGATTGTCTGACGTTTTGTGTTGGGAATAATTATTATTTTCTTGTTCTTTATGAAGTTTCCATCTTCTTGATCCTAACCTACAAACAGCAACCACATAAAGCTTTACAGAGAATAAATTTGTAAAGCAGCCAAATAAAATAGATAGGTTAGTTGGATGGTCCCTTAGTCATGTAAATTTAGTTGCCTCTGTCAACTGAAATTTAAATCACAAAAAGACTGCTCAACTTCAACCTCCTAGAGCTTATTTCAAGTCAGTGGTATTAACTAATAAATGAAGGCTTATTTTCCATGCTGATTTCCATAGTTTCAAGCATCCTAGGTCTTGATTTATATCATTCAGTTTAATTTATGAAAAATGCTGTAAATCATTCTTGTTTCCATGTTATTTTCAGTTAACTATTACAGTCCAAAATAAGTTTTGTCTAGTATGCCAGCATTTTTTAAATTCTGTAAACTGACCTGCAGTGAGTGATTGTGGATATGTAACTGTCTTTACTTGCAACTGTTCTTTCTAGAAAGATCCCAGTTCCCTAGTAGTATTAAACGGCTGCAAATTATTTTGAAGGCAGTTTCATCTTTTACTTTGTCAAATAACAAATGACCAATTAGAAAATAATTGACAATGTGATATACAGTTACAATATATCCAGTATATAAGTATACAGTACTTTGCAAAAGTAGTTTGGCCTTTTTCAGCGTTCATTTCTTTCAAGGTTTTGCTCATGAAACTTTCAGTTAACACCTAATATTTGGTATAAATATGATGTTTAATCAACTTTAGTTCTACTCATGAAACTTACAGTTAATGTTTAATATTTGGCATAAATATGATGTTTAATCAACTTTGTTTCTAAAAAATGATACTGCTATCTTGTAACTATGGAAGGAGAACTTCCGAGAATGGCTGAACTTTGAATCTTAAGTACAAATAACACTGTTTGAACAGGTTTTTAGCATTCAGAAAATACATCTCTCTGCAATCCATCAGTCCATACTATAGATCATTTGAAACATCTAACAAATGGTCTGTCGAGTCCAGTGGCCTTAGCTGTATCCCTAGTGATATATTAGACGCTGGTGGATAGGAACTTGTATGCAAATTTCAAAAGACTTCACAAGGGACAACCTAGCAAGTCCTACAAAATTCATCATTATCGTAGTATGTTATATTGCCAAATATACTGGACGTTGGCCTACAATGACCACCACAATATTCTGCATCTGTGACCACTTTCCATATAGTAAGAGGATTGAATACCACACTGATGGGAAGCTTTTCCAGAAATGTTCTATAAATTTCTTCTCTAAAGCCTTCAAAAGTTTACAACTATACCTCAACATCAGTAAAATAAAAATCCTTAAAATATTCCTGGTCAGATAACTGAGCCCCTGGCAATCACTATTTATGGAGAAATTGTGAACATTATTTACTACCTTGCTTGAATCTGCACCCCACTGTCCCAAAAGGCAAAGTAGAAGGAGGAAGTTCACTGCTGCATCAGCTATAACCTCTCCTTGTTTAGGAATATGTATTGTTGCTACTTTGAAAACTGTGACCTAAAAAAATAAAAGTGAATTGTCTGTAAAAGTCTTTTGCATCACTGCTCTCCCTTATAGGAGGGAGACATTTCAAAATACTCACTATCAGTTTGAGGGCATTTCTGTGGTTATTCTAGCAACCTTTGTGCCATAGTGACAACTACAGCCACAATTCCAAAGAAGTCGGAATGCTGTTTAAAATGTAAATAAAAACAGAATGCAATGATTTTCAAATCTAACTAACCCATATTTTATTTACAATAGAACATAGAAAGCATATCAAATGTTTAAACTGAGAATACGTACCATTTTAAGAAAATAATAAGGTAATTTTAAATTTGATGGCAGCAACATGTCTCAAAAAAGTTGGGACAGGGCCATGTTTACCACTGTGGCATCCCCTCTTCTTTTAACAACAGCCTGTAAACGTCTGGGAACTGAGGAGACTAGTTACTGGATTTTTGAGAGAGGAATGTTGTCACATTCTTGTCCGATATAGGATTCTATCTGCTCAACACTCCTGGGTGTTCTTTGTCATATTTTTCATTTCATGATGCGACAAATATTTTCAATTGGTGAAAGGTCCCAATTGCAGACAGGTCAGTTCAGCACCCAGGCTCTTCAACTATGAAGCCATGCTTAGGAATAGATTTAGTATGCTGTTTAGCATTGTTTTGCTGAAATATGCAAGGCCTTCCCTGGTGTTACTTTTCCAGATGTGCAAGACTCCAATTCCATAGGCACTAATGAACCCCCATACCATCAGAGATGCAGACTTTTGAACTGAGTGCTGTTAACAAGTTGAATGGTCCCACTCCTCTTTAGTCTGGAGGATGTGGTGTCCATGTTTTCCAAAAAGAATTTTGATTTGTATGACCACAGAACAGTTTTACACATTGCCTCAGTCCATTTTAAATGAACTTTGGCCCGGAGAACACAGCAGCATTTCTGTATCATGTTCACACATGGCTTTTTCTTTGTATTATAGAACTTTAACCTTCATTTGTGAAAGGCACAACAAACCATGCTCACAGACAACGATTTCTGGAAGTGTTCTTGAGTCCTTGCAGTGATTCCCATGACATAATCATCTGTTTTCATGCAATGCCTTCTGTGGGCCCAAAGATCACAGCCATCCAATACTGATTTTTGGCCTTGTCCCATGCGAGATTTCTCCAGATTCTCAGAATCTTTTGATGATATTATGTATTATAGATGATGAGCTTTTCAATGTCTTACAATTTTATGTTGAGGGCCATTACTCTGAAATTGTTACACAATTTGTAGACACAGTTTTTTGCAGATTGTTGGACATCTGTCCATCTTTACTTCTGACAGATTCGGCCTGTCAAAGATGGTCTTTTTATACACAGTCATGTTACTGACCTGTTGCTAATTAACCTATTAGTTCCCAAGTGTTCCTCCAGCTGTTTCTTTGTAGTACCACTTACACACAGTCTTTTGTTACCCCATCCCAACTTTTCTGAGATGTGTTGCTGCTATCAGATTCAAAATGAGTGAATATTGTTCATGAAATGTTGGAAGTGAGACATTTTACTATTTCATATATTTTCTATTGAGAATAAACTATGGGGGTTTATAAAATTTGCAAATCATTGCATTCTGTTTTATTTACATTTTAAACAGCATCCCAACTTTTTTGAAATTGGGGTTGTAGTATAAACCTGCAGATCCAACTTCAAGTTCAGCAGAGCTCTTGGAATTAGGGATGACCAAGTTCAAAGACACTGTCAAGGCTGGATTAGATTACAAACTGAGAAGCTGTACAGTAGCCATGCATTGTCCCATATGGCACCACCTTAATTTTAATACTGCCAGTCTCTCTCTGATAAAGTGGACAAAAGATAACAACCAAAGGAGTGGGAAAAAAGCCCAGGTTTGTAGCAGCTACTGCCAAATTGAACCTCCTTCATCTTTGTGGCATGAATATTGAACTCCTCAGGTATCTAAGATTACACATACAGCCTTCACAGGTACCTATTCTCAAATAGTGTGACTGTAGAGAAACAGGCCATAGATATTACATTAAAATTCAATTTCATCATGAAGTTGTGCTGAATGTACTGATTTGCATGTATAGAATTTTCTTTAAGGGACTTCATCAAAGTTAATGCTGAAATCTTTGAAGTTAAAATTTAAATTTAAAAAGAAGTAAGTAAAAGCTAATTTAATTTGGTGATAAGCCATGTACTAATTTCATGTATTCAAAACTATTGCAGTTTTATACTGCATGCTAGGACACTTGTCTATCTCTTGTGCAATTATGGGAGGTTCATGGTGCATTCCTTATTATAAACATGTCAGTGCCACATGTGTTGGTTGTGTGTTTCCATAGTAGTGATTAACCCTACTTAAATTGAGTTAGCTTTTGTTATGCAAAGCAATTTAACAGTTTGATGTAGGACACTTGTCTGTCTCTTGTGCAATTATGGGAGGTTCATGGTGCATTCCTTATTATAAGCATGTCAGTGCCTCGTGTGTTGGTTATGCGTTTCCATAATAGTGATTAACCCTATTTAAACTGAGGTAACTTTTGTTCTGCAAAGCTGTTTAACAGTTGGATGTAGCATGACGTTAAGCTGTCTTGTGTGCATGGTCTTGACTTTGTTAAATTTAAAACCTCTTCCGAAGCAATGTTTTGAATAAAGTTCCAAGGTGCAAAATTTGAATTCAATTATTCAGTACACAACAGTTATTTGTTGATTTTACTTTTAAAATATAGTCTTTCAAATACAGTAATTATAGTATACAGTAAGTCCCCTTCATACAATCAAGTTCCATTCTGACAGCACGTTTGCAAGTTCGCAAAGTTAACCCAGGCACCCAACGAACACAATGCAACTCCCAAATCTCCTATAGAAAACATGTACAGTTATTTGTACATAAGAAAATGCTTTTAAAACTTCAAATTTGTGTTTACAGATTCCTTATGTATTTTAGCAATAAACCACAGAAAGTTCATTTTGTTTCCATTGTTTTTCGTCAGCTGATATCACTGTTTATGCTATCAGGTAGCCTACATATGCAAACCTACTTCTCCTCTATCCATCCATCCATCCATCCTCTTCCGCTTATCCGAGGTCGGGTCGCGGGGGTAGCAGCTTAAGGAGAGAAGCCCAGACTTCCCTCTCCCCGGCCACTTCTTCCAGCTCTTCCGGGAGAATCCCAAGGCGTTCCCAGGCCAGCC
Organism: Polypterus bichir lapradei; assembly: GCA_026402145.1. NCBI lineage: Eukaryota > Metazoa > Chordata > Cladistia > Polypteriformes > Polypteridae > Polypterus > Polypterus bichir. The sequence continues at coordinate 37,954,286 of JANRMT010062831.1, read as the reverse complement.
GGGAGACATAGTCCCTCCAGCGTGTCCTGGGTCTTCCCCGGGGCCTCCTCCCGGTTGGACGTGCCCGGAACACCTCACCAGGGAGGCGTCCAGGAGGCATCCTGATCAGATGCCCGAGCCACCTCATCTGACTCCTTTCGATGCGGAGGAGCAGCGGCTCTACTCTGAGCCCCTCCCGGATGACTGAGCTCCTCACCCTATCTTTAAGGGAAAGCCCAGACACCCTGCGGAGGAAACTCATTTCAGCCGCTTGTATTCGCGATCTCGTTCTTTCGGTCACTACCCATAGCTCATGACCATAGGTGAGGGTAGGAACGTAGATCGACTGGTAAATTGAGAGCCTTGCCTTACGGCTCAGCTCTTTTTTCACCACGACAGACCGATGCAGAGCCCGCATCACTGCGGATGCCGCACCGATCCGCCTGTCGATCTCACGATCCATTCTTCCCTCACTCGTGAACAAGACCCCGAGATACTTAAACTCCTCCACTTGGGGCAGGATCTCGCCCCCAACCCTGAGAGGGCACTCCACCCTTTTCCGGCTGAGGACCATGGTCTCGGATTTGGAGGTGCTGATTCTCATCCCAGCCGCTTCACACTCAGCTGCGAACCGCTCCAGAGAGAGCTGAAGATCACGGCCTGATGAAGCAAACAGGACAACATCATCTGCAAAAAGCAGTGACCCAATCCTGAGTCCACCAAACCGGACCCCTTCAACACCCTGGCTGCGTCTAGAAATTCTGTCCATAAAAGTTATGAACAGAATCGGTGACAAAGGGCAGCCCTGGCGGAGTCCAACTCTCACTGGAAACGGGCTCGACTTACTGCCGGCAATGCGGACCAAGCTCTGACACCGGTTGTACAGGGACTGAACAGCTCTTATCAGGGGGTCCAGTACCCCATACTCCCGGAGCACCCCCCACAGGACTCCCCGAGGGACACGGTCGAACGCCTTTTCCAAGTCCACAAAGCACATGTAGACTGGTTGGGCAAACTCCCATGCACCCTCCAGGACCCTGCTAAGGGTGTAGAGCTGGTCCACTGTTCCGCGACCAGGACGAAAACCACACTGTTCCTCCTGAATCCGAGGTTCGACTATCCGACGGACCCTCCTCTCCAGAACCCCCGAATAGACTTTTCCAGGGAGGCTGAGGAGTGTGATCCCTCTATAGTTGGAACACACCCTCCGGTCCCCCTTTTTAAAGAGGGGGACCACCACCCCAGTCTGCCAATCCAGAGGCACTGTCCCCGATGTCCATGCGATGTTGCAGAGACGTGTCAACCAAGACAGTCCTACAACATCCAGAGCCTTAAGGAACTCCGGGCGTATCTCATCCACCCCCGGGGCCCTGCCACCAAGGAGTTTTTTGACCACCTCGGTGACTTCAGTCCCAGAGATGGGAGAGCCCACCTCAGAGTCCCCAGGCTCTGCTTCCTCATTGGAAGGCATGTTAGTCGGATTGAGGAGGTCTTCGAAGTACTCCCCCCACCGACCCACAACGTCCTGAGTCGAGGTCAGCAGCGCACCATCCCCACCATATACGGTGTTGACACTGTACTGCTTCCCCTTCCTGAGACGCCGGACGGTGGACCAGAATCTCCTCGAAGCCGTCCGAAAGTCGTTCTCCATGGCCTCTCCAAACTCCTCCCATGCTCGAGTTTTTGCCTCAGCAACAACCGAAGCCGCATTCCGCTTGGCCTGTCGGTACCTATCAGCTGCCTCCAGAGACCCACAGGACAAAAAGGTCCCATAGGACTCCTTCTTCAGCTTGACGGCATCCCTCACCGCCGGTGTCCACCAACGGGTTTGGGGATTGCCGCCGCGACAGGCACCGACCACCTTACGGCCACAGCTCCGGTCAGCCGCCTCAACAATAGAGGCACGGAACATGGCCCATTCGGACTCAATGTCCCCCACCTCCCTCGGGACGTGGTCGAAGTTCTGCCGAAGGTGGGAGTTGAAGCTACTTCTGACAGGGGACTCTGCCAGCCGTTCCCAGCAGACCCTCACAACACGTTTGGGCCTACCAGGTCTGACCGGCATCTTCCCCCACCATCGAAGCCAACTCACCACCAGGTGGTGATCAGTTGACAGCTCCGCCCCTCTCTTCACCCGAGTGTCCAAGACATATGGCCGCAAGTCCGACGACACAACCACAAAGTCGATCATCGAACTGAGGCCTAGGGTGTCCTGGTGCCAAGTGCACATATGAACACCCTTATGCTTGAACATGGTGTTCGTTATGGACAATCCGTGGCGAGCACAGAAGTCCAATAACAGAACACCGCTCGGGTTCAGATCGGGGGGGCCATTCCTCCCAATCACGCCCTTCCAGGTCTCACTGTCATTGCCCACGTGGGCATTGAAGTCTCCCAGCAAAACGAGGGAATCCCCAGAAGGTATGCCCTCTAGCACCACCTCTAGAGACTCCAAAAAGGGTGGATACTCCAAACTGCTGTTCGGCGCATACGCACAAACAACAGTCAGGACCCTTCCCCCCACCCGAAGGCGGAGGGAGGCCACCCTCTCGTCCACCGGGGTAAACCCCAACGCACAGGCTCCAAGTCGGGGGGCAGTAAGTATGCCCACACCTGCTCGGCGCCTCTCACCGGAGGCAACTCCAGAGTGGTAGAGAGTCCAGCCCCTCTCAAGGAGATTGGTTCCAGAGTCCAAGCTGTGCGTCGAGGTGAGTCCGACTATATCTAGCCGGAACCTCTCAACCTCGCGCACTAGCTCAGGCTCCTTCCCCTTCAGAGAGGTGACATTCCACGTCCCAAGAGCCAGTTTCTGTAGCCGAGGATCAGAACGCCAAGGTCCCCGCCGCCGGCCACTACCCAACTCACATTGCACCTGACCTCCTTGGCTCCTCCCATAGGTGGTGAGCCCATGGGAAGTACTTCTCCTCTATCATCAACATATTTGTACTGTACAGTACACACGAAAGTGCTTTAATAGTTAATATTTGTATTTTTGTTATAAAATTCTAGTGCATGTTAACAACAAACAACTGAAAGTGTATTTTTTATTCCCATTGTTTTTCATCAGCTGATCTCGGTCCAGTGCTCACCACTAGCGAACGAGCCTTTGTTATTGTCTTCAAATCCACTTCCAGCCTCCACACACAAAGAGAGCAATCAGTTGGCATCATCACTCAACACCCACTGCCCATCATTTAATATTGATGCCTGGTAATTGTTTGCGGTGGAGATCTATGGAAGGTTTTGAAGAGAGGTAAAAAAAAAATACATATAAAAAAAAAAATAACAAAAGGTCCCAGTTGCGCCTGTGCTCCACCACACTACTTGGTTTTGTATAGCATTTTAATTTGGTTCTCTGAGTGAAGAAGAATTCACCATTAACAAATTTTCAGTTGTGTCCCAGTGTTCTTTTTGAACACGCTTCATTCTGGACAACTGGGTCTTGATATAAAGCATGTTAACTCAACATAAAACAGAGATACAGCCAAAAGCACAAACACTTGTAGAGGATGCACACATGTGAATAAGAACGTAAACAACAATAGATTAGTTTTTGCACTCCACCTAGCACCAGACACGCAAACTTACCCACTCACTGCTGCAAAATTTGAAGTTATGCTATAATTTTTCATTTTTTGCTTAAATAAATACTTTTTAATTTATTAGACATGACATTCACATATTTGAAAGTTCATAATTTGAAGGTTTGTATGTAGAGGACTTACTGTAGTTTGTACTTTTGTGTTTATAACATTTTTCCTCCAGGGAACTGAATCTTTTTCTAAGAAGTGTTTGATTTGTGTCAGTATATTAATAATGAGCATTTTCTTTAAGAACTCATTTAATTCTCCTCCATTCTGAATTGTATTTTTTATTGAGAAATGCTGACTTTACGATATTTCATCAGAAAGGTACAAGTATTTCTTAACACTAGAATCTCTGAAACCTACGAAAATATTCATAATGCTGGGCTACCTTAAATTCCCTTGCACCTCTTTGGCAGCATCTTTGTTTTGCAAATGTTTCAATCAGCACAAGCAGCAAGCAGCCTGCTATCCCATCCCACACTGAGGCAGCTGAAGTCAACTCAGATGCAAACTTCTCAGAGCTAAGAGTAAGGTGTCTGGAATTGTTTAGGGTAAATACTATATAATTATTTGGACTACAACAGTCTCTGTAAATGTAGGATGACAGGAAATGTGAGGTAAGAAATGTTGAACACCTAACTTAAACAGAAACTTTTTTTCATGCAATAGTAATAATTGACAAAATGTCGACATGAAGTGTATAATGTGTGAGGACTGAAGTTCGAATATAAAATAAACACTTTCACAAATGGTATAACAAAACAAGAGTGCTTTTATTCAAGAATATAACCGAAGAAAAATAAATTGTTAAATTTACATGTTACTGGCAATGTATAAAAACTGAAGCCCAACTATCAATCGATACAAAGTAGACATGTCAGCTTGGCTGGTGCAGAGGTAAAGACTTCTGTCTAATAATCAAGAGGTTGCGGGTTCGATCCTGGGGCCTCCTTGCATTTACCATTAGTAGTGACCTGCTATTATTGTTACTATTAGAGTATGTATTAAAAACATACATCTGATTTGAGTCTGTAACAGCCAGTGTAAATTTATGGTACTTATAAATGCTAGCACTGAAGATATAAAAGCAGACACGAAAACACAGCTCAATCATTTCTTCTTGGTGTCTTGTTGACTTTTTCTTTGCACTCAGACATTCACATCAACATGTCATTTGAACGATTTTTTTATTCAAGAATCCAAGAATAAAACTTTACTTAAAAATCATTCAAATTCAGTTTTATTCAAAAATCAACGAATAAAACTGAATAAAAAAATCGTTCAAATGGCATGTTGATATGATTGTCTGTGTGAATCATAAATTTACACAGGATGTTACAGACTCGCATCAAATGTATGTTTTTGTTATATTATAATAATAATAATAGCATGCTTATTGTTAAACTCTGTCTTATACACTATTACATCTTTGTAGACCTGTGATGGGAGTAGCATTACCAATGTGATAACTAGTTGAAAATGAAATGAGCAAACACACGTGTATGCAAATGTCTTTTATTTTGTAATGACTGATAGTTTGACTTCAGCAACATGTCAGTTGAGTAACTTATTTTTCTTCATTCTTATTCTTGAATAAAAGCATACTTGTTTTGTTATACCTTTTGTAAAAGTGTTTCTTGGATATTTGGGCTTCACACATCCTACACTTCACATCAAAATTATGTCATTATTACTATAACATATGAAAACATTTTCTGTTTTAGCTGTGTGTTCAGCATTTCTTGCCTCACATTTCCTCTGTCATTCTACAGGTATATTTACACAGATCGTTGTAGACATGGAACACACATGAAATGTACGTATTTCAAATTATGATATTTCATTACCTGTATAATTCCTTACAAACTCTTTGCCAGATAAACACTTGATTGCAGCAGGTTGATGCTTTCATCTGACTGAATGGGGGATGAGGAGTGTAACAGGGTGTGTTCTGCTAAACTACACATTTGCAAAATAAAAGCGGTCTATTGATGCAGTGGTGCTACGAGCTTCTTGGTGTATGTCAGGAAAATTTAAGGAGGGATAACAAAAAAAAATCATAAGCTTCAGGGATTCTAGTGTTAAAGAAAACAATAAAAAAGGATTTACAGTATAATAATCTGGTTGAAAGTTGCTTTCATGATAAAATTTGCAATTATTTTCATTAAAAAATAAAAGACTACTTTAAGATGTACCTGCAGATTGTCGCTTGATTTTTCAACAGGCATTATTAGATGTTTAAATGTTTTAACATACTGGATTATCTTATATTTCTTGGCTGAATTATTTTCTGATGTTTGCATTTTTTAAAACCAAATTTTATAACCTATAATTATGTAATATATGAACTATATGCAGGATAGTGTGATTAAAATTTTGCTTTGCTGGACAAAGGTGTTTTGAATTTGTTTGTTATGAAAAGAGTACAGTAAGTGTACTTCTTTTGGTTATTGTGTTTACTTTTTGTTTTAAATTCTGATCAGTATCATTTATTATTATTTACTTTCTAAACTAAAACTTGGTTTAATACTGCCATATACAATATTATGTTTTATAGTTTTAAAAATGAATACAAAAGAATTATTAAAAAAACTTGGAGACACATTACTTTAATTGCTTAGTCTTCTCAGGTGTGTGTCTAAAAAAGAAAACGCAAGGGAAATATATATGTGAAGAGCTGTGCAAGAATGTCTAGGAAGATGAAAGGGTTGAGTGACTAAAGTGGGTACAAAAGGTGTATCATTCGGAGCTGGAGAGAAATGTGTGATCCAATTTTAAGAATGTTTCAGTATTCTGTTTTTAATTGTTTGTAATTGTAATTGTAAGGCATCTTGAAGCCCTGGTAAAGCACCCAAGCAAAGATCAGGTGACATAAAAAGCTGCATAATTTGGGTAATGAGGTATTTGATCTTGACAGCTCATGTAAACCATATTCTATTTTCTTTTTGACAAAACCTTCTCTGGAGGTTTGGTATTGCTGTTCAGTATAGAAATTGGTTTATATGCAGCACACTCTATATACACTTTATTACACCTTTTGAAATGAAACTTGATGCCTGCTGTAATGTTTTATCATTATGTTATCCAGAACCATTCTGTGTTTAAATCTTGGTCATTTTTCAAAAGGAGTTTTCAAATTTTCCTCAGGTCTGTGTGATTTTCTTCCAAATGCACAAAGTTTCCTTCCACATTTTCAGAGATGTTTGTGAGTAGGCTGTGTGATGGGCTTGCACCCTGTCAAGTACTGGTTCCTGCCTTGTGTTCAGTGCTGCTGGAGCTATTTCCAGACTCCTATGTTCCAGAAATAGATTATTAGTTTTGTGAATGTAATGTTAAAAAGAAGGTTTCCTTCAACAGTATTGAGTCACAGTTGAGAAATGCTAGAACTGGCTATTGACGCTTGGTTCTTGTCACCCTGACCATCATCTTGTAAAAGTGAAACTTTTTTTTTTCTTAACAACTAAGAATACTAAGCTGCTTTCAGAGAGTCGCTAACTTATAGACCAGGAACCAATGAGGATTTAGATCATCCTATAGACAGATAAAGACAGTTATATTCATAGAATATTTGCATTTTTATTGATTTTAATTAAAAGCAAATAATGATCCATACAATCAAATCAAACTTAACAAAACCAAAATTCTACTCCCTCCCAAAAGAAAGAGAGGGGAGCTAGCCAACAAAGCAAATATTTAAAAGCAGCAAGGAAGGAAGAGATTTTTTTCCCCAGATATAGAAGCTTATTCTAAAATGTTGTTGATTAGATCATGTTATATTTAAAAAATGTTTTAAACAGATCCTCTGAGTGAGAATTAGATTTTTTCCAGTTTCAAACCGTATAGGACGTCAATTACCCACTGAATTAAATGTGGTGGGGTGGGATTCTTCCAATTGAACAAGATAAGTCTACATGCTAGTAGTGAGGTATGGCATTCATGGAATATTTGTTGGAAACTCTTGTCTTTTTACATCGACTTAATCGACATTTAATTTGTGCTTGATGTTCCTTGACGATATTGTAATATTTATGACTGATTAACATAGTTTCACTTATCTTGATTTTAAATAGTGGTAACACTTTAGGTACTGCAAAAATGTGTCCTATTATTAATTTATGTAACAAGACCTTAACAAAGGCTTCTTTTCGTCTTCATAATACTTACAAAACATCAGTAGATGGGTTATTCATCTTTGTGCAGTGTTGCATATTGACATTATTTTAAAATGACTTGTTATTTTGAAGGATTTGCAGGTCTTATACTAAATAATGTATGTGGCGGCTAGTGATAAAAAATTGGGTATGGGTGCAGCTTTTGAAGGGAAGAAACTGAAGCAGCAGTTATCTATTATATAGTACCTTTCACATCTGTCTGTCTATATCTAACTATCTATCTGGGCATTCCACATGCTCGTCATCATGGTGTCAATGCACATCATAGCCTGTCCAGTACCAGACACACAGGACAAATTTAGGCTAAAATGTATTATACCCTTTCCGCTATACTGCAATCTGATGCCAGCTTTCCCATTTCTATTGTGCTCTAGAGCTTCAGTCTGTGACCTCCACAGTTTCCTTATTCTTGCTATAAGTTGCCCTTGCTATAAGTTACAACTGTTAATTGTAGGGGATTTTAATATTCATGTCTGTTGTACTGAGAAGCCTTTGGTGAAGGACTTTTTAGATTTAATGGATTCTTTTAGTCTAATTCAGTCTGTAACTGGTCCCACTCAGGAATGTGGGCATACGCTGGATCTTGTCTTTTCTCGCTTGTATCTGTTCTTAATCTGGAAATTGGTGATGCAGTATTTGCAGACCATATTTGATTTTGTTTCTCTCTGTCAATTTGTTAAACCCTATGCACCTGTTCGGCGTTGCCGTGCTCTTAAATCTTCCACTGCTGCTCAGTTTTCTGCTGTTTTTAATTACGAAGTGACCTCACAGCCCTCGGTGTCTTCCAATACTGAGGAGCTAACACTTCAATTTAATTCTGCTTGCCAAACTGCTCTGGACTCTGTGGCACCATTAAAAAGCAGGCAACTAAAGCCCTGCTTCAAGCCGTGGTTAATGCTAATACCCGTGCATATAGACGGGAGTGCAGGAGAGCTGAGCGGAGGTGGAAAAAGGACAGGTTGCAGGTTTCTTTTGAAATATTGAGAGAAAGTTGGTCATGTTATCAGAAAGTTTTGAAACCTGCAAGATCAAAAACTTTTTTTTTCTGAAGTTATTGGCTCCAACTCTCACAACCCCCGTGTACTTTTTAATACATTGAGTTCTGTACTTAATGTTCGTGAACCTGTCTTTCTGGAAGCCTCTAGGGAAACTTGCGACAAATTTCTTTACTCTTTTTTTGGAGAAGGTTGTAAGCACTAGGGCCCTCATTTCACCACCTTCTCATGATCCATCCTTTTTAATACCCTGTTTGGCTGTGTTTGACCATTTTGAGCCTGTCACTCTTCCCTCTTTACAGCAGCTCGTTTTCAGTATGAAGCCATCTGGCTCCCCCTTTGATGTTGTCCCTCCTCGACTTCTTAAGGAGGTCTTTTCTACCTTGGGTCCTTCTATTCTTACAATTATTAATAGTAGTTTAACCTCTAGTGTGGTGCCTAAAAGTTTTAAACATGCTGTTGTGTAACCACTACTGAAAAAAACGGGTCTGAACCACTCTGTTATGTCTAACTTTAATTTTAACTTTAACACGGTATTTCCTTTCATCTTTATGCAGATGATTGTCAGGTTTATTTCCCTCTGAAGCGCCAAGGCCTATGTTCTGTCCAGCCCCTGCTTGACTGCCTTATTGACATAAGGAGTTGGATGGCATTAAATTTTCAAAATTTTAATGAGAACAAAACAGAAGTCATGCTATTTAGATCCAATAGCACCAGCGGGACCCCTGCATCGACCTTTCCACTGTGGCTCAATTTGAGAAAACCACGATCACAAATTTAGGTGTGAAAATGGATCCAACTTTAAAACTTGATAGCCATGTGAACACAGTGGTAAAATCTTGCTTTTTCCAGCTGAGGCAGCTGTCAAAAATCAAGCCTGTCTTGTCTAAGCGCAACCTTGAAACAGTGATACATGCTTTTATAAAATCTCGTCTAGATTACTGCAATGCGCTTCTGTTTGAATTAGCCAGGCCTCCATTGCTCGCCATACAGCTGGTACAAAATGCTGCTGCTCGATTTTTAACTGGCACAAGAAAGCATGAGCATGTTACCCTGAATTTGGCTTCCCCTCACTGGCTTCCAATTCGTTTTCGAATTCATTTTAAGATCCTTGTATTTGTTTTTAAATCTTTTAATTGTTGTGCCCCTCTTTATTTGTTGGAACTGCTGCACCCTTATGTATGATCTTGCTCTCTCATGTCAGCAGACCACATGCTTTTATGTGTTCCCAAGGCACGATGCAAACTCCGAGGTGAACGAGCCTTTTCAGTTGTAGCCCCAAAACTCTGGAACAATTTGCCGTTGCACGTTAGGCAGGCTCCTTCGCTAGCTGCATTTAAATCATTTTTAAAAACACATTTTTACTCTCTGGCTTTTAACTGAGTATGAGATGTTGGCTAACTGTATATTTTTTATTAAGAATCTCTTCAGTTCTTATGTGTTTCTGTTTCATTTACCCTTTGGTTTTGTGTGTCTGATATGCTGTGTTTTTATTGTACAGCACTTTGGTCAGCCTTGACATTGTTTTTAAAGTGCTAAATAAATAAATAAATAAAAATATAGCTGTGGAAAGGAACAGGTGCACTTACCACCCAAATTTTATACTACAGCAGCAAGCAGCAGGTTGGGAGCATATACTGATTACAGCACACACTACATGATGAACCACCTGGATTGGGATCTGAGTGCAGCTGTGCAACGGGTGACATCACCGCACCACACTGAACAGTGTGAGGTTTTTTTTATGGTCGCTGGAGTGCCAATTCTGTCACCAACCCCTGAGATTTCCCTGCAAGTTGGAAGACCTACTTGCAGGTCTCAATGCAGATTAACATCATGCCCAAGATGGAACAATTGCAGGTTAAGGCCCAATGGAGTAGAGTCTCCTGTCTCTAAATTGCCAGATCCTCTGCCAACTTGCCTAGTTCCCCATTCTGTCAAAACCCACTCCATAATGTCTACACCCCTATCTCCATAATCTTCCAGTATTGTGGACTTCCATCTGTCATATAACACCTCCATAGCATAAGTCCAATCCAAATTTTATTTTACCTCTGCTAGTAGAGTGCTCAGTCCTTGACCATTTCCACTGTATTCTATAAATCCACATCATACAGTCTCTAATCTTCTGATTTTTCTTTTATCATTTACCACACCCACTTAATCATTCCCACCCTAATTTTATTCTACACTTGTTGCCAGTCTGCCTAGTCCTATGCAAGTTTGCCAGGCCTACCTCGCCTGGGCACAAATTTGCATTGTAAGATGCACAGTCCCCCATGTCTTAAAACATAACTCGCCCTCCAGCATCTTTTGTACTATACCCACAGGACAAGTCCAACCTAAATCTTATTATGCCTTTATGTTTAGGATGCCTATGTTTCTTTATGCATAAATTTTGTCCATCTTTCCTTCAGGCCTGAAAATTTCTTGGTTACTTTCTGATTAAATTGAGTCATTTCACTAAGCCTGCCAAAAAACAGCTGCATACTATTGTCTAGAGCAGTTGTTCCCAACCTTCTTTTTCTGTAGTGGCACACTTTTTGCTAACCAAAATCATCCCAGGCACACCACTATTCTACTAACCATAAAAACATATGCTGTAGATCTCAGCTATTATTCTGAACAGCATGCGTTGATTTTTGGTCACCTCTTTATTATGCCTTCTTAATGCCAATTATGTAGTCTTCATCTAACTGTTCAGTAATTCTAAGCCTACCAAAAAGTGTAGCCTCATGCTATTGTGTAGATAACTGTGGCTACTTTTATGCTGCTTACATTTTTCAGAAAGATGTTTTTGATCTTCCCCCATTGTTGTTCACAAATCTTCAGTACCAACACTTTGAAACAGTAAACAGGGAAAGCAAAAATGGCATTACTTACACCACACCAAGTTAGCCAACTCCATTTGTCATAACAAGAGCTGGAAAAAGTCCATATGTAAGCTCATGCTCAGATTCTTAAGTCAGGCCAGTCCAGTGCAAGTTCCTTTATCTTCTTTTTTCTTCAAGTGAATTATTTATGAAGGGGTGTTTTTGTTAAAGAAATAACCTAAATTTCTTTCATTTCTAAAGTTCCACTTGAAGGTGCCATCAAAGTTGTTCTCGCTTATCTGTAGTTATGCAACATTAAAGGCAGGTGTGAACTGTGAACCATTGACGTCAACATTACATAGTGCGTTGATGATTTTCCAGTTACATTAAATTAAATAAAAACCTAAAACAATACTAATTCGCAGCCTATAAATGTGGGTGTGTCCAGGGCAGAGAGTGAGCTGTGTCCCTGGAAAAAATCTGAATGCAACCAATTAAAGGGTAGCCTCATGTCACCTGCTTGCCAAAAGATCAAAGACTTACATAGACTCTCATTTGGCTGGTGTCCTACACTCTGGAAGTATAGGTATTCACAGTGTTTTGTTTTTTTTTTTAAATTCACAAAGAAATTAAACAAATACAATTCAGAACCAATTTTTAATGGTTGTTGACATGAACTGACACCAGGCACATAGTGCAAATAAATACATTTATTTCATGATTATTTCACATAACCTAATCAATTTAAGTAGAGTTTTTAGAATATTTGGGGGGATGGCGCTCCAGTAGTCCGCATTACAAACTGCCACTGTTTTTTACTTGATTTTACGGGGATTGTAGCATCCTTGCAGAATTTTGTATAACTGCTTATAGTGTCTGTCAGTGCATTCAAAAGTGCCATACAGTTGTGTAACATACAGTCATGAATCACCTGATGGGCTGAATTATTAAGTAAAACTGACCATAAGCCACCCAAGACCCTATGATGTACCTTCAAAAGTCATGCACAGTCTTCTGAGTTTACATGGTAGACACAAGGTTACTTACAACTGGTAAAATTGTATAGAGCAAAACAAATATACTATTTATGATAATATAATGTCTGGAAACAGTTGATAGCTTTATGTGTTTTACCTAATACTATTTGCTCTTGAAATACTTATGTTTTTGTGTTTTGTGGAGCAGAAAATCTATATCATGCTTTCTGTACAAATTGCTGCTTTTTACTTTATGGCCTTTTTCCTAAATCTTACATTTTGTCTTGGGTTCTCTTTATTATTATAAGCAGTATATTAAGATTAATTTAATTTAGCAAAAGAATATGTGCTGCTGTAAAAAGCTTTATATATGTCAGTAATTTAAAACAAACAGGCATTTGCTCATTTTTACCTAGTGTTACTTACTTTGAAAAGCAACAAAGCAGACTTTATAATGAGAGCTGACACAAGATCTGTTGCTTAATGCATGCCCATTGAGATTGTGTAAAAGTGTAGCTGGTAGAAAAACTGAACCAAATTTGCAATTTAACACCTGGAGCTCCAAATCATAGGGTAAATGTGAAGAAGAGTTTCTCATAGACTTTAGAGGAAAAAAGACAATTCCACCTTCTCATATACACTAAGAATTGACAGGTTGAGTCTCATTCTAAAACAATTTGGGTTATCCAGTATCGCAGCTAATTAAACTTTATAGATTGTGTTGGGTTTATGTTTAACCCTTAACTACTCACACTGGTGTATTTTGTACACCAATCTGAGTTATTTTTGTCCAACATCCCTTTACTTGAATCTACCGGCAGCATCCGCCATCTATCCTCAGTTTGATTCACAACAAGTACAGTGTCGCAATGTGTGCCCTCCAGTGTGCCCCCAGCTGGTTTAATGAGTGGATGCACAGTAGCAAGTTCCATATGGTGTATTTGGTATACCTCATGGGTGCTTAAATATGTATGACAACGATGAGATGTTCTTCTTACAATTACTTTGTCTGCAAAGGTCTTTCAACAGATAAAGTGAAATGTGGCATGTACAATCCTGCAGTGAAGGAAAGTGTGACTGGTGACGAATGAGCACTGGAGAAGTGGATCAGGTTTATTTTCATATAGTTCTAGACTGTGTCATACTATTCAGTAGTGTGGTATTAAATTACATTAAAAACGTACAATTTAAATAGCCATTTTAACACTGGTGCATAAAGTACATTGTGTCAGTACTTATGAGATGAGAAATGGTGCGAGTAGTTAAGGGTTAAAAAGTTTTAACAAAGGCTAATTTTTTCTTACATAAAGCAAACCAGCAAGCATAGTGATCAGATGTCTTTAGAACTGGTAATAGTATGTGCAGACCTTATCCTATAAAAGCTCCATCAAATTATACTCATTATCTATATTATAAATTCCATAATTAGCAGTTTGACAAGTTACCAAATTCTCCAAGTACAGAATAAAAATTTGCTATTCAATAGATGAATTAGTAATAAGGTTTAATTTCGAAATTCTACGCGTAATGGTCATAACTGGAAGTTGTTTTTCTCCATTTACTGTAATGGAGTTCAGCTGGAGGGGCGGAGTTTCGTATGACATAATCACGCCTCTCACGTAATCACGCATTACGTAGAAAGCCAGGAAGAGCTACAAAACGCGCTTTAGAAAACATGCATTATATAATTAAGAAGGCAGCGAAACAATTAGAAGCGAGCGACTGACATATAAAACCATATTCAGCGGCTCACGTGAACTGACGCAGTGCGCAGACAAAAAGTAACAGTTCCAAAGAGTGCTGAACAAAAACCGAATTACACTGCTATGCTCAAATAGATAAACCACACGCAGTGGCGCGATAGCAAAGCATTCGCCTGTAGCGCCCACGTCCGAGGTTCGATTCCCGAGAGGGGATGCACTAAGTATGTACGAGCGCTTCTCGATTTATTTTAACCTCGCATCCCCTTAGTTTGAGACGTATGAAAACGCATGCGGTTAACGCAGAAAGACAGATCACCTATTCACCTATTGAAGCTTCATGAATAATGGATACTTTATTCGCGATCAATGATTGTTTTGGTAAAGCCATACTCAGTGTATTCATTAGATGAACGGTAAAAAAGTAAGAGCGAGGGGACGGTAACTTACTGAAGCACACAAGCAAAACCACAATAGCACGCGGGCTCGATGTACTGACTTGCGCGATCACATTCCAAAAAATATTTCTTTTCAAGTTCTATTTAGTCCATATGAGTCAAACTCAAAGCCCACGGACCACATCCGGCCCGGCGTGTAATTATATCCGGCCCGCGAGATCATTTTATATACTGTATTATTGTTATTAATGGCCCGGGTATATGAAGCGCTGGTAACACAATAAACTACAGATCCCATAATGCAGCGCTTCAGCTGCCTTGCCGAACACTTACCGCGTTGCTGCAAGTTATTGCGAAGCTAGCCCACACGATGCCGAAGAGAAAAGTTGATTCTGAAAATAGAGCCTTTAAAAACCGATGGGAGGCTGAGTATATGTTTACCGGCAATGTCAGTAAACATATACTC
>JANRMT010062831.1:37801248-37939099 GCA_026402145.1 Polypterus bichir lapradei | reverse complement strand
TTATTGCGAAGCTAGCCCACACGATGCCGAAGAGAAAAGTTGATTCTGAAAATAGAGCCTTTAAAAACCGATGGGAGGCTGAGTATATGTTTACTGACATTGCCGGTAAACCCGTGTGTCTCATTTGTGGAGCTAATGTGGCTGTACAGAATTTAATCTTTACAACGACTGACAAACACAGAATGTAACTTGAACACAACACATCGTACAAATACGACCCTGATTGAAACAAATAATGATAATCGAATCCTTGATCACAGCAACACTCACAAAGCAATTACTGTATATTGACAATCATGTTACGTTATTTTTAAAATGTTCCCTTTTCTTTTTCATAGCTTCTTTAACACACTACGTCTCCGCTGCGAATATATATATATATATACCCCGATCTACATACTCTCAAATAAATAAGCCACACACCGTGGCGTAATTGTAGAGGCTTTGCCTCTATCGCCTACATCCGAGGTTCGATTCCCGAGAGGGGATGTACTGAGTATTTACGCGTGCTTCTCGGTTCATTTTAACCTCGCATTTCCTTGGTTTGACACGTATGAAAAAATATGCGGTTAACGCAGAATCATGTTACGTTATTTTTAAAATCTTTCCTATTCTTAGCACAAGCACAGCTGAGAAGCTTCGATGCATGTACTCCATAACAAAAAATAACGCATTTAATCACATTTTCAATTCCAAGCAAAGGGGAACTTTTGTCAATGCATGATTTCCTGGTACATCGATTACACTGATGCACACATCACACCTACAAAAACACTCGGAATGAAGTGCGTTCCTGATCGGAGGAAAATTTAATTTCAAAAAACTACCCGAGCGAAGCCTTGATAAAAGCATGGTTTTGTGCACAGTGAAAACCAAGCAAAATTAGATGCATTACAAAAAGCGGACTTTGTGGGTCTTACTGGGGATCATTGAACTTCCCTGACCGTTAGTAATTCTAATTACATCTAATTACAAAATGTTCAATGATCACACTGTTTTAGCCTAATGTACAAAATAATTTTGGCTAAGGTTACTCAGAGTTTAAAGATTAAGTTGGTCAAATTACCTTTTATGTTTCTGACTTATTTTTTTAAGAAGAAAAACTGCACTTTCTGTTGAAATTTTGGTTATTATTATTTAAAGACAATACCATTCTGAAAATGTACTTAAAGTACTTAAACTACCACTTTATTTTTAAGTCTGCCCAATTTTAACCAGGGATGATATTTTTGTTTCTGTTTCGAATTCAAATGCAGTTTAAAAGCATTTTTTTTTTCAGAAATTAAAAGATATATATAGATAGAGAGAGAGAGAGAGAGAGAGAGATGACAACAACACTCATATCAATGACAAAACAATTACATTAACAATCATGTTACGTTATTTTTAAAATATTTCCTTTTCTTTTTCATAACTTCTTTAACACACTACTTCTCCGCTGCGAAGCGCGGGTATTCTGCTAGTATATATATATATATATATGTGTATATACAGTATATATGTATATGTGTATATATGTGTTTGTGTGTATATATGTATATATATGTGTATATATGTATATATATGTGTGTGTGTGTATATATGTATATATATTTATATATATATATATATATATATATATGTATATGATGTGTATATATATGTTTATATATGTGTGTGTGTGTGAGTGTATATATATATATATGCCAGCAACACTCATGACAATGACAAAACAATTATATTGTCAATCATGTTACGTTATTATTAAAATGTTTCCTTTTCTTTTTAGTTCTCTGCTGCCAAACGCGGGTATTTTGCTCTGTATATATATATATAGATAGAGAGAGAGAGAGAGAGATGACAACAACACTCATATCAATGACAAAACAATTACATTAACAATCATGTTACGTTATTTTTAAAATATTTCCTTTTCTTTTCATAACTTCTTTAACACACTACTTCTCTGCTGCGAAGCGCGGGTATTCTGCTAGTACAGTATATAAAATGATCTCGCGGGCCGGATATAATTACACGCCGGGCCGGATGTGGCCCGCAGCCCTTGAGTTTGACACATATGGACTAAATAGAACTTGAAAAGATATATTTTTTCGTACATCGAGCCCGCGTGCTATTGTGGTTTTGCCTGCATGCCTCAATAAGTCATCCTCCCCTCGCTCTTACTTTTTTACCGTTCATCTAATGAATACACTGAGTATGGCTTTACCAAAACAATCATTGATGGCGAATAAAGTATCCATTATTCGAGTATGTAGATCGGGGTATATATATACATATATATATACCCGCGTATCGCAGCGGAGAAGTAGTGTGTTAAAAAAGCTATGAAAAAGAAAAGGGAACATTTTAAAAATAACGTAACATGACTGTCAATATACAGTATTTGTTTTGTGAGTGTTACTGAGTGTTGCAGTCATCAAGGATTTGATTATCATTATTTCTTTCAATCAGGTTCGTATTTGTAGAATGTGTTGTGTTCAAGTTACATTCCGTGTCAATCGTTGTAAAGATGACAGGTTTCATTCATCAATTCGTTTCTTACCGCATCAATAAACAGCTCGTCTTCTTCTTTATCTGAGACCTGACACACTGCATGCATGGTTTTTTTTTTTTACACTTTCTTCCTTTAGCGGGACATTGACTTTTTCCACCGTGTGCTTTGTTTCCGCAGTAGCTGCATTTATGAATATGCTTGTATGTATCAGACGCTTCATATTTTTCGCTGCCTTTTCAATTGTGTAATTCGGTTTTTGTTCAACGCTCTTTGGAACTGTTGCTTTTTGTCTGTGCACTGCGTCAGTTCACGTGAGCCGCTCGGTGTACATGCATCGAAATTTCCCAGCTGTGCTGGTGCCATGTCGTGCTATGTCCATGGCTGTATCTAATGTTACCTAAGTCCCGGCACTTAAAACTTTCTCTCGCAGTTTCGCTGAGTTTGTGCCAAACACCACCCTGACCATCTCATCTTCCTCTGCATAAGCACAGTCCTTCACCCGTGAATATTTACCCATGACAGTGTTTCTATTGGATTGCAGCTGACGGACGGCCTTATATGAGCAGGCACTAAATTACAAACGCCAGCGGCAGCCTGTCTGTGAACTTAATTTAAAGTTTAGGTTTACATCATGCTTTGTTTCCGAAATAGCAGAACTCATGAATATGGTTGTATATGTCACTCGCTCGCTTCTTATTGTTTCGCTGCCTTCTCAATTATATAATGCATGTTTTCTTCAGCGCTTTTTGGAGGTCTTCCTGGTTTTCTATGTACTGCGTGATTACGTGGGAGGCATGATGATGTCACACGAAACTCCGCCCCCACGGCGTTCAAGCTCATCTCCATTACAGTAAATGGAGAAAAACAGCTTCCAGTTATGACCATTACGCGTAGAATTTCGAAATGAAACCTGCCCAACTTTTGTAAGGAAGCTGTAAGGAATGAGCCTGCCAAATTTCAGCCTTCCACCCACACGGAAAGTTGGAGAATTAGTGATGAGTCAGTGAGTGAGTGAGTGAGTGAATGAGTGAGTGAGTGAGTCAGTGAGGGCTTTGCCTTTTATTAGTATAGATAATAAATGAAATTATAGGAGCAGATATATTGCTAGAGACCCGAGAAAGATTGCGAGATGGGACTGTTTCAGTGCATCTATTGTGTTTTACTTAATGGAGTCCAGTAACAGTTAGATAATTAGAGTATATATTGCATTTCATTGGTTCTTGATGATGGAGTATTGGCTTTAACTAATAAACAGTTTTTTTTTTTGTTTTTTTTTAATTCTCTCCCCAACCTTATTGTGAAGATGCGCTTCTTGCTCTGTTTCAGCAGGACTTGCCTATTCATTATAGTGTGTTGCTCCTAGAATATATTTTTTTATATCTTAAGTTAATATTTAAAGGTTTTCAGTATTTTTGTTCAGTTTATGTACATGCTTATTACATAAACTTTTGAATTAAAAAGTGTGAAAAAATTGTAGATCGTTACACATGTTTTTATTAGCTTTATTTCCCTAATCAGGCTTAAAAAGATTTTCTTCTTATTGCAGTTGAGAACTGAAATTAGACTTTTAAGGTTTAGGTGCAAAGCCTACATTCTTCTTAGAGTCTAGTCCAGTACAATATGTACACTTACACTTGTGGACATTTTATAAACACTCATTGACCTGATAGAATGTTGTCAGTCTTATAACTGGAAATCCTAATGTTCATAATGAGATTTCACTTCTGTTCAGAAGTCTTGGTGCTCCAGTTTGGAATTCAGCTAGGGTGTAATTACATCAAGTTGATAATACTATCTGTTGTGCCACAGTTCTGCCTAGGCATATTGAAATATACTGTATTTACAGTATTAACTGTTTGTTAAAAGTTAAAAACAGTGAAATGTATTGATTACTGTATTACAAGAAGGCAGAATGTATCCTGTCTTTAGTTTTTCTTGTTGTAGCCTCTTTTTATGTTTATTCCCAGAAAAACAAGTTTAAAATGTTATGTGTAACAGAAACACGTAAATGTCAACCTAAATACAGTAGGAAATGTATGTCTAGTGTCCACTGTCGTAATGATACACATTTAGTACACGTCCTTTGTGTGATATGTTTTAGAACAGTCACTGACACACATCCCAACTCGCAATGAGGACAGTAGAAGCATGTTTCTTTGCACTCTTTACTTATAATATTTTTTTTTTCCTGTTGCTCGAGCTTGAGAGGCTACCACAGCCAAGGCTTTGTGACTTCCACATTTCCCATGACATAAACTACAGTTGCTGCATTGTGAACACTGCTTAGGGAGCTAATGTCTTTCTTGTCTTTCTCCTTGATTGCAGTCATTTTGCCTTTTTGCCATTCAGCTATTTGCCTCCCGCTGCAGCTTTATAAAACTGAATTCACTAGGCATGTCACAGCGGTTTGGTGTTACAGTGCCATTTTCATCACTTTCACTATCTATGTCAATATCTAATGGCCAATTCACATTGTCATTACAATTGCTTGATTCAACTAATGGTTCAGTTCCAGTTTGTTCTAAAGCTGACTTTACAGCTTCTCATTCACACACCACTGTGTTTTGGTTGAATACTCCACCCCACTCAATAAATATTGATGAGTTGCCTTACAGTAGCAAAATGCATAGAAATATTCAAGTTTTTTTGGTGCATGATGTTATTTTACCCACTAAACAGCAACAGAATACAGTATTGAGACTGAAAAAGTGGATTGTTTCCTTCACTGCGAGTCTGAATCAGGAATAACTAACTACATAGACTTTCAGGCCTGCGTAACACTTGAGGTTAATATCTTTGTTGTAGTTACTTGGTTTTAATCTGGATGAAATTCCTAACAGAACACAATCCTAGGGAGTGCAATGAAAACCATAATGTAAATAACTAGATGTGGAGCTTTTTTTTTTTTTTTTTTTGGTGAGTTGGGTAAAAACGACCACATTTTGGAGTTTATGCAGCCAATGCAGGGAAGTGAAAATAAATTTGTATTAATCCAAGCAATATATTTTTATTATCTGAACATATGCTGTAAATAGAACCGCATCTTCAGTTTTTGTTTACAATCAGGGTGTATTTTAGCAAAGATATACTTAAAATGTTTGTTTCAACTGTGTTTTTTAATGTATGCATTTATTAAATAAATAAAAAAATAAATATGCATTTCTTTGAAATCTTATTGTATCATAAAAGAGCCAAAGAAAATTACTATTTTGTTAACTTCATTGGTTACAATGTGTACATAAAGTACACAAGGTCATAGCAAATTATTGAAATGTTTGAATCTTTAACAATTACAGCTGCAGTTTATTTTTTTTTTCCAGCTTGATAGATGTTGTTATTTTTATGTAGTATTGGCTGCTTTTATACCTTTGCTTAAAATATAATGCAAAACATTCTTTACTTTTTCAGGAAAATGATAGTAAAGGTATTGTTCACTACAAGGACAACATTTTCATTATTTTGTCTTATGCTGCAATGGTATCTTAGAATTTTTCTTTCCAGAATCTTTTGCAGTATCCAGCATTTCATTCCAGCCAGTGTTTATCATTTTATCTTTCAGCAAGTGCACCTGACTGCATATCTTCAAGCTCAAGCTATGTTCTACCTTAACTTAGAAATATGTGTTATGTATAACATTTTATATGCTATTTTTCTCTTAATTTTGTTCTTCAGTGTTTACTTGCTTAAACTGGTTTCTTACAGCAATGTTTTCCATCCATTCGATGAGTGGCTTGCAAGCATTTTGCACCCACGTTACACATTAACCCAAATGCCATCCCATGGATTATATTTTACAAACAAATAGACCTGTGCATTGTTGTAACCTAATAGTGAAAATAACCACAATATGTTGAATGCAATACTTTTACAGCTGTATTATGCAATGACTTAACGCTGGTGTATTTGGAGACGTTCCATAGTCTAATGAGCATATTTTCTAAAACAATTTATAAACAAGATTTTTTTTCTTAATTCTTTAAGTATTGATAAAACCATTCGCTGATTATATAAAATATTGTAAATTTGGTTAAATGCATACTTAAGCTCCAGTATGTCTTATTACTACAGAGTATTACTAGTACAGTATAATTTTGAAAGGAGATTATTTTATATAGCATATTTTCTTTAGTGAACACTTGTATATTAAAAGTCTATTAGAACACACTTTATAATCTCTGTATTTTGTATTAATAATAAACCAATCTCTTAAAACCCAATGTTAGCTTTTTCCATTTTTTTTCTCTCAAGTGTGCAAATAGTGTTGTCAGTATTTTTGCCTAAACTTTTCTTTCATAGCTTGGAAGTTTTACAGAATCTGAAAACAAATATCGAACACTTCAAATCTGTATATTCAAATGTTTTTAGGTAGTGCTGAATGTGGCATGCCCCGTGTCAACGCTGGAGAGCCAGTATTTTGTTTGCACTATAGTACGAAAGGAACAACCACAAGCACTATAAAACTGGACTTCACAGATAAATGGTAAGAGCATATTCCAATGTAAAGGTCAAGGCTGCAGTGCTGATTATTAATGGCATCGGTGAGGTACTTGGTAGAAAATGCAACACTAGTTATGTTATTTTTTTTTTTTTTTACTTAGATGTAGCGTATCTGTTTTTAATGGATATATAATATATGTTTACTTTGCATAGAGCAGATAATTATCTGTTTAGATAATTCTAGAAGTTTTAGATTCTGAAGCTCAGAGTGTCAAACATTTAAGAAGCCCATGATTTACGTGATAAAGGATAGATAGAGACAGGGTTACTTTTTATGGCGTTGTCTCTTAACAAGAAATAATGACAGACTGTACAAGGCAGTATGAGAAAAGAGATCAGATGAGATACAGTACGAACAAAGTATCTAACCAGAGGTCCTCAACTAAGCATTTAAAAGTACATAATTGAAATTAGTTATTTAAAGTGAAACTTTTATGGAAGAAAATGTTCAATTTCCATAAACCTACCAGGAAGGTTTGATTCTAATAATCCTAGACTGTGTGAAAATCAGAGAAAATGTGAGGAACTAGTAGGCATTTTATTCATAATAACTTCACACATGCATTTTTGCTTGCACACATTAATATTTGAAGTTTTGCTTGCACAGATCCTACTTAGGCACACACAAATTTCTTTGTGCACAGCGTTTCAATTGTAGTTTAGTTAATCACATAAAGAAGGATAGTAGGAGTTATTTGGCTGGCGAGAGTTTGCCAGGGTCAAGCACACCATTAAGATGATGGGGCTGGGTCACAAAAGTGTGTGTGGGGATGTGTGAGAGAGAGAGACCAGGCAGCAGAAAAGGCACTGCTTATGTAAGTTTGGGTAACCCAGGGGCTAATTTGGGGCCTGCCATTCTGCATATGTGCCATGTGCCTCAAAGGTGCTTTCACCAGTGTCATTAGTGCCAGCATATGAGAGAGAAGGAGAGAAATAGATGTGCAGGCTGGGTGGAAGCATGCAGTGCTCCCCTAATAATGTTAGAGACCAACAGTAGGCAGGGATACCTGGATTTCTGATGAAATTGTGAAAGTGAGGCAAATGGAGCAACAAGGATATAAATATATTCTGATTCTTGGAGGTAATGTGCTGTTCCACTATCAGTTGTTGAGCCCCCTTGTAGACTTTAAGAGCAACAGAAAGCTCTGGAATAATGAAAACCATGAACTGCTAGAGAGAGAGAGAGAGAGAAATATCTTGTCTGAATTGCTATACTAGAGAAATTGTTGGGTCTACTCTATCCCTGAAAATGTGGTTGAGCTTGGCTGACAGTGACTCTTTGAATGAGTTTATAGTTGCCTTACCCTCATCTATAAATAAAAAAGATGAAAATGAAAATTAATCAAATTAGATAAATGATCAAGTTAGTAAAAGCAGTAATTATCAGATTTGCTGCAGAGATAAATCCATTTGCTTCAAGCACATTTAATCTTTTATAAGTTTAGTAGCAAAGAAGCCCACCATGTCGCCCTTCTTCAGCTTCAGCTGAATTGTGACAAAGTTGCCGTATTTATTGCTGTGTTTATATATCCATTTGTTTGCATTGAGAAAAATGGCTTTTTATATGCTAGTGGACTTCCTCTTAAATTAGTGTTCTCTCAGGGAGACTCCTTGCAATTGTATTTGAGTCATTTGTGTCTAGGGCTACTGTTGCTGATAGTAGAATTTTCTCACAAGTACTTTACACTTAAAAAGTGGGTAACAATTCTGAAATTTTGCCAATATGCATTTTGCATATGTGAATTTTTACTTTGTGGTTTGTAAACAAAATGTTCATTGGTATTTTCTTGTTATCAAGTTATTCACATTACACTTAAGATGATTAAATAACACTAGTTGTGTTCCCCAAAACTGGCCTGGTTTTGTTATACAATGTCACTGTAAATTTAATTTTATGGTTTTCTAAGTAAGCAGCATGTACTTGCTCATGAGAAAATCAGCTTTCCCTATGATGTCTGACTACAAAACACATTCACATAGAATAGCAGCTTTTTGAAACTAGAGATGGTAATTCGAAGGGATGAAAGGACTCCCCAGTAAAATATGCATTCTCCTTTATCACATCCCATTAAGATTGTGGCCATTTTTTTGTACCTGAGCTGCCCTGTTTGGATTATTAACCACCTTCAAATAGTCAGCTTTAAAGTTAGCCTCAGACTTTGTAAAGAAGGGCCTTAATGGTCAACAACAAAAACCTGACACCACAACATTCATAAAGTCCTGCTTGCAACTGCATTAAGGTGCAATAAAGCCTACATTCTGGAATATCCATGAGTAACCCTCCAGTTTTCATGAAAACATGCAGAGTGCAGTTTTCAGGTGATGTAAGAAGCAACATACATCTATATGAACAGATACAAAGCCAGCTTTATTTATGTAGAAGTGGTTCCCTGTTTTGCCATAGGTATTATTTCAAAAGTTCATTGTAAATTTGAAGTGGTTAGAATCACTGTGTTTAGACTAAATATGAACAGTATCTGATTAATTCTTTATGAGATTTGAGTCAACTGTAAGGTTATGACTACTGATTAGCAGAGTACAGCTTTAGAATCGATAGAGAAGCAGCAGCAAGTGGGTTGTAATGGTGAGAGATTAAGGCTAAGGATCTGCCCTGGAATCCCGAAGGTTGCCGGTTCGAATCCCGATCACTGCCAAAAGAGATCCTACTCTGCTGGGCCCTTGAGCAAGGCCCTTAAGTTTCAATTACTCCAGGGGCACTGTACAATGGCTGACCCTGCGCTCTACGAAAACTAAGAAATTCCTAATACGAGAAATTGTATAAGGCGAAATAAAGAACAAAAAAAAAATTGCAATAAATAATGTCAGATACAATGTGGCTCTACTGAGAGCTAAAAATAAATTAATTTATTACTTTATTAGTACAAATGTTTAGTGTAATAGAAGGGAATCAATACCTGATTGCCTACTTGAAAGGCATCAAACCATTGTACTATATGTAGTGACCTCAGCACCCCAAACGCCATCTCACAGACAATCTCAGGTTCAAAATACGAATATTTATTGAACAGACTACCTTTAACAGGTTTCTTTCTGTTAACACAGGACAGTTCAGTATTGTAATTATCTTCTCTCCTCCACTTCCCCCCAGCAAGTGTTGTCTAACTCCTCTTCCGATCCTGGGATGTTTTCACAAGTCCCTGCAGCACCCCCTGGTGGTACCCATGGATCCCAACAGGGC
Source organism: Polypterus bichir lapradei (assembly GCA_026402145.1). Taxonomy (NCBI): domain Eukaryota; kingdom Metazoa; phylum Chordata; class Cladistia; order Polypteriformes; family Polypteridae; genus Polypterus; species Polypterus bichir. Next base: position 37,928,909 of record JANRMT010062831.1, on the reverse strand, counting down.
CAGTCCATGGGACTGCAGTTCCCTATATGCTCTGCGGGTGTCCATATGTCATAGCCCAGAGATGCTTTCATTTAGTGTCTCCGTAATGCGAATAGTTCACACAAGTAATCTCCCCCTGTTGTTCCAGCATGCTGATTTCCCAACCAGGTTAGGAATTTTGACTAAGCCCTTCCATGACACCAGCATCTCAGTTGCAGTATAAGCAACTTCTACCAATCCCCTGGTTGAGGCAGGGAACGCCCTACCTTCCCTCTTGTCCAATTACTGGCTTGGCCTCCTGCCTGGTTAAGGAATATTGAACCATCCTGACTGGGATGCCAGCCCATTTTTGCTGTACTTTACCATATTTGTTTGCAAAATGTGGCAAATAACTTTGCTGGGCAAGGCAGTCCAGGGTTCACCTTTTGGAACAGATTGTAAGGTGATGTCACTTACAATTTCCTAAAAGTTCCTCGAATTTTTGTTTTTCAAAACAAATATTTTGGTATCTTTTCATAAGTTAGATCCCACAAACATTCATTTTTTAATATATATGGAATACTTTTCTATTATCCACAGACCACTGCTATAAAACATATGCTGTGTCCAATGAGATAGACTAACAGTTAACTTCAGAACACAATGCAGTTGCTGAGAAAAAATAGCAGTAAAAGATGTGTCTTTTCATTTGATTTTAGGAAGAACTCATCTACCAACTCAAGAGGAAGTGGAAGCCAAAGTAAACCAAGTAAACCACAAGAATCCCAAGTCCCTGAAGCAGAAGAACCTCAAGTTGAATGTATGGAATCTGGTGGGTACTTTTAAAGAAAATCATGTTGTTTTAAAAAGTGCATAATAGTTGCTAGTTAGCTGACTAAAATGACAAAATCAAAGTGCAAAGTTTGTTTTGTTAATTATCTCCTTTTTTAGAATGCATGGACTTAATAAAAGTTAAACTAATGTTTGACTTAGACTCTAAAAAACATTTCTCTGTTTTTTAAAAGTGAATGGTTGTTTTGGGGTTGTTTCTACTGGGCCTCCAGAGACTGTACTCTTTGATTAGCTGGTAAAGGCTATATTCTAAAGACCTTATACATACAAGGATTAAACAGATTTATTAGAAAAAAGCTGATCAAAGATATGGTGGCATGGTGACGCAGTGGTAGCGCTGCTGCCTCGCAGTAAGGAGACCTGGGTTCGTTTCCCGGATCCTTCCTGCATGGAGTTTGCATGTTCTCCCCGTGTCTGCGTGAGTTTCCTCCGGGTGCTCCAGTTTCCTCCCAGAGTCCAAAGACATGCAGGTTAGGTGCATTGGCAATCCTAAATTGTCCCTAGTGTGTGCTTGGAGTGCGGGTGTGTGTGTGCCCTGCGGTGGGGTCTCGCCCTGCCCAGGGATTTGTTCCTGCTTTGCGCCCTGTGCTGGCTGGGATTGACTCAAGCAGACCCCCGTGACCCTGTGTTAGGATATAGCGGGTTTGAAAATGACTGACTGATGACCGATCAAAGATAAATAAAAAATATTAATAATGCTGTGCTTGGCAAGCAAAGTGCAGTTTTTGAATCAAATTCTAACATTAATTTCAAAGTAAGCATCAACAAATAAGTGTAAATGTGTAATAGATCAAATCAACAATTAAGATGCTGGTTTATAACACAGTTAAAAGCCAAGACAGACACTAACCCTAAGACAGAATACAGATGGTAGTATGGTACTATATATATGATATTTGAAGAGACTCAGGTAAACAGAACTGATCCCTCCTTGCACTTTCTAATCTCATATATGTTACTGTCACAATGGAATCACTGTTTACCTTCACGATTAAAGAGACAGTGGTACTAAGTAAGAAAACTGCACAGTTAAGAAAAGTTGCTTTTTATTTGATTTACTACTGTGTATAGTAGGGTCAGGAAACAGACTTGCATTGCTGAAACCTGTTTAGAAAGATTTTTTTTCTTTCTTTAACAGTACGCTGATTCATCCTTCAGCAGCTGTTCAAGCCACAGAAAGATGACAGTGTATGGCATGTTATGTTCCCAGCTAAAATGCAGCAAAGCAAAATGGATTTTTAGTAAAAGAAGAAAATATACATCATTCTTTCAGACGGTATCATAGCAGTAATGATATGTATTATGGAAACAGTGATTGCGACATCTGTATTTGCCATTGTCTAGGTAGGTGCCAAAATTGGATCATAGACTTTTCTGTATAGGACAATAATGTAAATTACTTTTCTAAAGTAAAACAAATATGACAGGGCGGCACGGTGGCACAGTGGTAGCGCTGCTGCCTTGCAGTAAGGAGACCTAGGTTTGCTTCCCGGGTCCTCCCTGCGTGGAGTTTGCATGTTCTCCCCATTTCTACATGGGTTTTCTCCGGGTACTCCGGTTTCCTCCCACAGTCCAAAGACATGCAGGTTAGGTGCATTGGCGATCCTAAATTGTCTCTAGTGTGTGCTTGGTGTGTGGGTGTGTGTGTGTATGTCCTGCAGTGGGCTGGCACCCTGCCTGGGGATTTGTTCCTGCCTTGCACCCTGTGTTGGCTGGGATTGGCTCCAGCAGACCCCCATGACCCTGTGTTAGGATATAGCGGGTTGGATAGTGACTGACTAATTAACAAATATGACACTAATTAATTTAAATTTAAACCATATTATTCATAGATTTGAAAAAAACACAAAATAGAAAGGGTAAACAAATTTAATAATAGAGCAAATTTATACATCTCTAATTTTTTTCTTGACCAATTTTTCCATTATAGCATTGCAGGGGACTTGATCCTATCCCAATATTATTGGCCTTAGGTAAGAATTAACACTGGGATTCTTAAATATTCATATAAACACATATAGAGGGCCAAAATAGAATTTATTGCAAAAATTGTCTTTGATAGCTATTGTCTGTTAAAATTTGAACACCCTCTCAGCCAAAAAACCTAATAAAAGGACTGTGTAAAATCACCCTTCTAGTAAATTAACATAACTTTCTTAAATCCACTTAATATAGTTCTGATTTGTGGAAAGTCAAAGCCTACCCTGACAGCACTGGGAGAGATGCAGAGCCAGTTCAATGCAGAAGTCCACTCACGTAGACACCCACACTCTCACTTTCACAGGGACAATTTGGATTTGCCAATTAAACCACTTTGTCGGGAATGTGGATGGAAAGCTTCAGTACCAGGAGGAAAACCCATGTTGAAACAAGGAGAATGTGAAAATTCCACTTAGTCAATAACCAGATTAAAGGATTCAAGCCCAGGATATTGGATCCGTGTAGCACTAGCACTAGTCATTGTATTACCATCACCCTACCTATATAAATAACAAAATTTAGGAAAAAATAAATTAACAAAAATAAGTCAATCAGAATTCTGCAGTTGTATGTATATGTATTTTTAACAAGTATATAATCTGTAAGACTCTGAAGGTTTAAATACAGTATACGTTATAGTGAAAAAATAAATTATTTATATGGCTTATGTATGCATCACTCATGTACATTGATTTTTATTTGTCTAAATACATTGTTAACAGTGTATATTACTGCCTGTCTCTACTGTATGTCTGTGATCCCTAATAACATATGCCTGTTCAGAAAATGGATTTGGACTTTACTTATAGTAGTATTGGACTTACAGGTTATGACAACCTTTTGTGCAAAACTATAGTTGCATAATATTAGGCTGGTAGTACTGTAAGTAATAGGCTAAATGGTATCATTTGTTCTGTAATTTGTAATACTCCTTGCTGACATAATATTGTTTTGTCAAATCCCAGAACATGATATTATTAGGGAAATCATATATACACACACAGAATATAATATATATCTATATATATATATAAAATTCTTTTCACGTTTGAAACGGAAATTATGTATGACAACACGAAACGGAAATTACGTATGACCACATAACATAATACAGGAACTAATCACTTTGTTTGTGGACACCATTTTTGTATTGTCTTTATGAATTGTTATTATTTGTGTGAGAGTTACTTTACTGATATTGAAAAGAAGTAAACACAAACACACCGATCTATCCCATAGAAGTGCGCCCCGCGTCGCCCTCTCCCAGCCCTCCTCTCTGGACTCCAGCGCTGACCCGTTCGCCACCAGGCGCGTTCTGACAGAGAATTTTTTTTTATTCGTCCTCGTGACTGTCGCGGAAACTGCCACATTATAACTTTTTTTTAATTGGCAGTACTTGATATTAGAAGAGATGAGGAAAACAGCTTTGCGTCTTTCTACTTTTTAACTGAGCCGAGCTGTAAACAATGTGAAGACGACACCGCCTTCAGCGGCGAGGGGTCGTGAGAACAAAGTGGACGCTCGGAGGCACGGAATGTTGGGCTGCTCTGCCGGATTGAGAACTTCGCAGTTTCGGGCGGTGTTCTCTCTTCTCGCACTGTTTGTGGCACTTCGAGTACCCTGTCGGCTCCTGGGAGAGTGGAAATCTTTGCGAATGAGTGTAGTCGGCGCCATCGAAGCGGGACCCTCTTTGTAAATTGAACTTCATGACTACTTACTGTCCCTTAAGGTGAGTTCAGGTCACTAAAACCCCGCAACATTCAAGGTTGCTTTTGTGATACGAGAGAAGATGGAGGGTTTACATCTAAGAAGATGTACCGACCTCTTCATGTTAAATTTTGGACTTGGGAATAGTTTGGACCTTCTACCCATTAAGCACGGAAGGGCAGCGTCCACATTTCTCAGAATAATTTTTCTCTTAAATCTCAGGCACATAGTGCAAGGTTGTCAGTCAGAAATTTGCAGGATCTCATAGAAAATGTAATTTCTATGCCACAGTGGTCGTGTAGCGCATTTCACAAGGGATCTGCTCCCGAGAGATGATCCAGATACATTTAAGCTGCTGTTAGTGCTAGTTACCTGTTGTGTTATAGCGCTTTTAAAATGTACTTTACCCGAAAGCACTCCAGTACTGCTCAGTGTATCTTTACTTCTTACAGGTTAATGTTTTACTGTTTAATAATTTATATACTACATTTTATTTTTTTTCCCTTGCATATATATATATATACTAGCTGATTACCCAGTGGCTGTATATATATAGTATCCATATATATATGTATGTATATATGTGAATATATATACACACAGCTTGATTTGACAGTTTTTATGTATAAATAAACTCACGGTTAATTGCAGGGATGTTTTCACAGATGCAAGTCCAAACAGAACTGACGTAGGTACAGTAATTGGTTTTCTGGGTTAAGAAGGAAGATGGCAGGTCCAAAAGGAAGAACACCGGAGATGACGTCAGTGATGGAAGGGCCATAAATCACCTGGGGCCTCATGCATAACACCGTGCATAGAATTCACACTAAAACATGGTGTACGCACAAAAAAATCCATATGCATAAATCTGTGCATATGCCAACTTCCACGTTCTTCCTCTCCATAAATCCCAGTCAGCGTGAAAAGTAATGCACGTGCACACGCCACTCCCCTACTCTTCCAAGAACTACGCCTCTTTGAATATGTAAATCGCTATAAATAGCCCTTAAGCTCAGTGTTCTGTGAAAAGACAATGGCAAAAGCACAGGGAAAATAGAAGAATTTCAGCAAATACCAAGTGGAGGCAAGGAAAAACATACTTTTTGTTGGTTTAAACAGTGGTATAAACAACAAAAGGAATTTGATCGAGTGACATAGAGTGTCGGAGTAAATCGAAAGTTCAAGTTCACAAAGTCGCACAATGCCCGAAATAAAAAAGAAGTTGTCAGATATCAAAGTCGCAGTGAAAAGGCAAGTCGTAGCCCACGGTCTGAGTGTCATATGAAAGCTTAATAGGGTACAGAGAAAAAAAAAAAATATGCACACAGTGGGGAAAAAAAACACGGAACTTTAATCTCGAAATTTCCACCTTAATCACGTAGTTTATTTTGTCATTAAAGTAGAACATCATAAACTTCATCTTACAATCTTTAATTTACTAGTTTCTCAAATACCATCGTAACTAAAGTAGCATGCTAAATGCTTTGTATTGTATTTGTTCTTCTATGTGTGTGAATCACTATGTGATTCTTAAACGGGCTTTTTCTTACTCCAGCAGGACACAGCATCCATGACATTCGTGATATTACAGCTCTCTGAATAGTTGAAATACTGAGATGTATACTTGTTATCATTTTCATGATGATAGGAATTAAAGCATGTTAATAAACATGGGAACACAGTGGCGCAGTGATAGTGACGAGCTGGCGCCTCATCCAGAGCTTGTTCCTGCCTCCCACAAGATGCTTGCTGCGCTGTGCGCGACCTTTGATGAAATAATTTATTGCATGAGTATTGTCTCTTTCAAACGTACTAACCTCCAATTCCTCTCCTTCCTTTTCTTTCTCCAAGTACCCAGTCGCCACACGATCAGCTCTGTAATAGATGTCAAGCCATCTGTAGGCTTAGAACGCCGATTCTTCAGAACTTTTAAGGAACATTGAAATATCTTCATAGTACATGTTTAATTAATGTATCCATCTATCTATCCAGTGTTGCGCCAGTCCCAGCAAGAATACAGCACGAAGCAGAAACAATCCCTGAATGAGCACCAGCTTGTTGCTAGCGTTACGAAACCGTGTCCTCACATGTTTAATTATTAACAATATACAGTAGATTATTTAAATAATGTTAACATTTTATCTGTATAATGTAATAAACATATTTTGCTGCATTTCATCTTAAAAATCATATCGTCATCATATGTAAATACACGCTTTATAAAGTGTATTATAACTGTATTGCAAGTTTATAGTGAAGTGATTGTACTAATAAGTACAAACTGTTTTACAAGGAGCACTTGATGGACTGATTGAGTGTGTTTATAGTTCTTGGGATGACACTGTTTTTGAACCGCGATTTCCTTACAGGAAAGGCTTTGAAGCATTTGTCCTATGAGAACAGTTCACATAGACAGCATGGCTGAGGCAGCGTGTGCTTGATGTTGTATTCCGATAATTCTCTTTCTGATCAGCTGCTGTAGGGCTGTGATTCCACACTCAGATACAGTGGGATAAGTACTTGATAGTAACAACGCTAAAGCACCTATGATATTTGGAATAGTTTGGCCATTTTGTGGACCATTATATTGTTACAGGTTAATTACAATCATGACTTAAACTATTAAACAATATGCGGTTAATTTCAGTGTATATGATAAAGCCACGTCAGGGAAACCACACTGGAACAAAAGCACTGCTTTGACACTGGGTGCCGCCAGTTTGCAAAACCTAGCGGAGAACTTGCGTACGCCACGGTTTGAGCTAGCGTGAAAATGTGCTTCGTTTTATGCCAAGTTTAGGTTTTGTACATCACGATTTGAGCGTGCAAACGGGAGTACACAAAATTTTTACACAGTTACTTCACACAAGAAACAATGCAAAGCAGGATTTGAATCCAAAATCTATGATTTAGCAGCACTAAATACTCTTAGTACCCTTCTAAGATACTGTTCATGATTATTTTTTCAAGGGGAATGCAATATGCTTTTAATTGCAATAACTTTGGTCATCAAATGTTTTGTTTTCATTCCAGTGTTGAAATGTACTCAAGTGTTTGGGTCATGAATTTTTAATATTTAGTCACATGATAGCTTTTAAAAAAGATGCTACAATCAATCATCTGCTGATCTAAATTGCCAGATTTTCACTGAAAAAGTCTCAATCGGTGATCAGTATATTGGATGATCACAAAAACCAATCTTTTTCAGCCCCTGCTTTTCTAGTCTTTAGCTAATTTAGGTACAATTCTTCTTTATGTAAGGTATTACGGTAATTGCATCTTTTTTTTTTTTTTTCGCAGTGAACTACCTGTAGTGCAAATAAAGCAAGTCAAGGCTTGTTTTACAAGTGACAGTTGGAGTATTATTAGCCTTTGAGTTAAATAAAGTGGAGTAATAAAAGGAGTAAAAGAAATTAGAGAAGTCATCCTGTGCAATTAGACAAACGGAAAGAAAAGCTACTTTAATGAATTCAGAACTTTTTATTTTATCGTTTAAATTAAAACGGACACCATTTGAGTTTGGACAGCAAGGTTGTTTTAAGTGTAGCAGCTTATATTTTTAATTGGAAAAAGAAAACATAAAGATGAATTTGAAATTGCTGCTTAGCAAACAATAGGCTTGTTAGCGTAACAGAAAAATGTGTCTTCTACTTATAAACTTGTTAAACATGTTAGTTTTGTGTCTTCGATTTTTAAAAAAATTGTACTGTGTTTATTATTTCTTGCTGTGTGTATCATACAGTATATGTTTTGGTGAGAAACAAGTACTGCATAATTAAAATGGCAATCCATATTTATAACTAGCAAAATACCCGCACTTCGCAGCAGAGAAGTAGTGTGTTAAAGAAGTTATGAAAAAGAAAAGGAAACATTTTAAAAATAACGTAACATGATTGTCAATGTAATTGTTTTGTCACTGTTATGAGTGTTGCTGTCATCAGGGATTTGATTATCATTATTTCTTTCAATCAGGTTCGTATTTGGAGGACGTGTTGTGTTTAAGTTACATTCCGTGTTTGTCAACCGTTGTAAAGACAACAGGTTTCATTCATCGAAGTGTTCACTACCCAAATCGGTACTCGTGAATCTAAGATGTTTAACAGGCATTCCAGGTATTAACTTGTGGAATTGCCTGCGAGTATTTAGTGACAGCGTCTCTATGAACTTGTGGATTTGCCTGCGAGTATTTAGCGGCAGCACCTCTATTAAGTTGTGGAATTGCCTGCAAGTATTTAGCGACAGCATGTCTATTAACTTGTGGATTTTTCTGTGAGTATTTAGCGACAACGTCTCTATGAACTTGTGGATTTTTCTGAGAGTATTTGGCGGCAGCGTCACAAAGTTGTTTTCTTCTAGCTGCATCAGAAAATGTACCACGACATCTGACACGCCTCCTTTTTACTGTTTTCTCACAGCTTAAATTGCTGCTGTCATGCTGTCATAATCGGTTTGAGTTTCATGGTTTGTTTCAACTACATTAGTATTTGCAGGACTTGTGTTGAAGTGGCATTCTGCATCTGTCAAGTGTTGTAAGCATACAACCGGCTTCATCAATAACTTCGCATCCAGCTTTTCAGTGTTTAAACGTTCATAAACATCAAAGTGTCCACTACTGAAATCGTCACCTGTGAATCTAAGATGTTTAAGAGGCATTGGTGGTTGTCCAAAGGTGTAAAATATTTGGCCATTTCAGTACACTTGAAAGCGACAACCGAACAATTCAGCGGCAGCCTTCAGCTCACATGCAGAAGCATAGGTGAAGGGCTTAAGCATTTCACTCTTATAGTGCCCCTGTATAGTATAATTATCTCCTGTACCGTCATCAGTCCACACCTTGAACCTGCCCCAGTCATTCAGTACATAAGACACAATGTTCCTCCGTATATCAAGATTGAGCCTGATATGGCCGTTCAATATGTAACACAGAAAATGGAATAGGCAGGCGGCATCTCCGGGCATGGAAACCACTCGGTAAGTGACGGTTCTTTGATCATTGGTGATCACCTCGTTAGACATCTCACCACCCAAATCACTACTCGTAAATCTAAGATGTTTAACAGCTATTCCCAGTATTACCTTGTGGATTTGCCTGCGAATATTTAGCAGCAGTATGTTGATGAACTTGTGGAACTGCCTGCGAGTACTTAGCGACAGAGTCTCTATGAACTTGTGGATTAGCCCGCGAATATTTAGCGGCAGCATCTCAATGAACTTGTGGATTTGTCTGCGAGTATTTAGCGACAGCGTGTCTATTAACTTGTGGATTTTTCTGCGAGTATTTGGCGGCAGCGTCACAAAGTTGTTTCCGTCTAGCTGCATCAGAAAATGTACCACGACGTCTGACACGTCTCCTTTTTACTGTTTTCTCACAGCTTGGATTGCTGCTGACGGACGGCCTTATATGGGCAGGCAGTCAATTATGTGGGAGGCGTGGGGATGGGGGACGCAATATAGGCAGGCAGCCAACTACGTAGGAGGTGTGGTGATGGGGGACGCAACTCCGCCTCACACGGCGAATGAGCTGCAGGCTATGGACGTATATATGTATGTAAGTAGGATTCAGTTATGACCGTTACGCGTAGAATTTCAAAATGAAACCTGCTTAACTTTTGTAAGTAACCTGTAAGGAATGAGCCTGCCAAATTTCAGCCTTCTACCTACACGGGAAGTTGGAGAATTAGTGATGAGTCAGTCAGTCAGTCAGTGAGGGCTTTGCCTTTTATTAGTATAGATTACATCTCAAGAATTATGAATATGTAGCTGATACAGTGAAGAAAGAAAACATACCGATATATAGTAAATTTATACTTTAACAGTAAAAAAGCTGTATTGCTACCTATAAGTACATGTATATTTATATTTATGGGGTGTTTAATTGCCAATACCAATTAATTGATTGTGTTAGTGTGTGTTTATGTGTAATTTATTTTTTTTTTGTTAGAGGAATCATGAAAACTGCCTTTTTTGGTAAGCATTGTTTCAAATAGGTACAGTACAGAAAAAAAATAAAACTATATTACTGCTTTTAATGAGAAGCATTTTATTTTTTTATGCCCTATGTGTTATGGATAAATATTTTGCACATATTTTATTACTATGTATTTCAAGGAAATTGTATTTATTTTAGTATTTTCATGGGCACTGAACAATAAACCTACAGGATTTCATGTTGTTAGTCAAAAATGAAAAGTTAACACCTGTGGTCCATCCCTACCTGTTAATAAACATTTGTTGCTAGTTATAGTTTTAGAAAATGTTGCCAGTTTTAATAGTCTTGTTTAAACCACCATAGATGTGGAGGCATCTGGGCCTAGTACTGCAGAAGGCAATCATGATGAAAAAAGTGAACAGCAAGTGGAATCTGCCAAGCAAGACGATCAAGATGCAAAGCCCACTACTTCCTCATCTTCAGAACTGCCCTTACAGGAAGAAAGTCCTTCACAGGAGCAGACTGAGACTAATCCAAGTTCATCCTGCCAGCGAACAGCTCCCACAGATGAGAGCAGTAATGAAAACACCTCAAGAACCTACCAAGACTCGGATGATAGTGATGATGACCCGATTTTAATACCTACAGCAAGATATCGTGCTGGGCAGGGACAGAGGTACACTATAAATAACTTTAGTTCATCATTTAGCACTTTTAACACACTTATGAAATTGTTTTGTAGTATTATTAGACTAACTGTGATCATTTTGGTGTTTGTCATATTCTTGCTTAAATATGAAGTTAACAGTGCAACAATTATAATAACCTTACACTGTAAGTTACACATCTTATACGATACATATACAGTTAGGTCCATAAATATTTGGACAGAGACAACTTTTTTCCAATTTTGGTTCTGTACATTACCACAATGAATTTTAAATGAAACAACTCAGATGCAGTTGAAGTGCAGACTTTCAGCCTTAATTCAGTGGGTTGAACAAAAAGATTGCATAAAAATGTGAGGCAACTAAAGGATTTTTTTAACACAATCCCTTTATTTCAGGGCTCAAAAGTAATTGGACAAATTAAATAACTGGAAATAAAATGTTCATTTCTAATACTTGATTGAAAACCCTTTGCTGGCAATGACAGCCTGAAGTGTTGAACTCATGGACATCACCAGATGCTGGGTTACCTCCTTTTTAATGCTCTGCCAGGCCTTTTCTGCAGCGGCTTTCAGTTGCTGTTTGTTTGTGGGCCTTTCTGTCCAAAGTTTAGTCTTCAACAAGTGAAATGAATGCTCAGTTGGGTTAAGATCAGGTGACTGACTTGGCCATTCAATAATGTTCCACTTCTTTGCTTTAATAAACTCCTGGGTTGCTTTGGCTATATGTTTTGGTTCATTATCCATCTGTATCATGAAACGCCACCCAATCAATTTGACTGCATTTAGCTGGATTTGAGCAGACAGTATGTCTCTGAACACCTCAGAATTAATTCGGCTGCTTCTGTCCTGTGTCACATTATCAATAAACACTAGTGTCCCAGTGCCACTGGCAGCCATGCACACCCGAGCCATCACACTGCCTCCACTGTGTTTTACAGATGATGTGGTATGCTTTGGATAATGAGCTGTTCCACGCCTTCTCCATACTTTTTTCTTGCCATTATTCTGGTAGAGATTGATCTTGGTTTCATCTGTCCAAAGAATGTTTCTCCAGAACTGTGCTGGCTTTTTTAGGTGTTCTTTAGCAAAGTCTAATCTAGCCTTTCTATTCTTGAGGCTTATGACAACCAAAACATCTTGAGATTTGTGCCTGTTCTGTTAACCTTTTGAATGGCTTCTCTAAACTGTTTGAATCTCAAATGTTTTTGTAAGGTGTAATTCCTGTGTCAAGACTACCTTATTATGTAAAATAATTTTTATTTCCTAACTCCCTTACATTACATTTACTAACATTACACATCAATGAACACATCTGCAGTAGATGTGGCCCAGGTGCTTCTGTATGGATTATTCTGCTTTTAGCATATTTGTCAAACCACCTTAATTGGTATCCTCAAAAAATATAAAGTTAGTTATGTTTTTGTTTATAATTATTTGCATGATTTTTTTAAATACAAATTAAGAATTTTCAGCACTAGAAGCTTATTCAGCCCTCTTCTAATTCCAAAGCAGTTCCTTCAATTCTAATTTCGATCTGCATAGCACATTCTGAATCACTGCCTCATGTTTTTTTTATTAGCAGGGTAAATAAAACAGTGCATTGAAATACAATTACATGCTTTCCTTGTGTCTTCATAAAGACCCAGCATATTAGTGAAACATGATCTTCTATGTTAAGAGACAACATTACCTATCTTTTAGTCTTTAGGTATTTCTTAAGTTTTTATTGGTTTCTAAATTTGAATTGCTCTGAGTCTGTAAATTTGGAATGTTTGGAACAAAGACACATTTAAAACTGTTTTCTACAGCATGGCTCGATAAACTTTTTAAATGTATCAGTTTTTATTCTGTACTTGTTCTAGATACACTATATGGACAAATATTGGGACGCCTGACCATTACACCAACAAGGACTTTAATGACGTTACATTTAAAACACATAGACTTTAATATGGAGTTGGTCCCCCCACCCCGCAGCTATAACAGCTTCCACTCTTCTTCTAAGGCTTTCCACAAGATTTTGGAGTGTTTCTGTTGGAATATGTGCCCATTCATTCTGTAGAGCATTTATGAGGTCAGGCACTAATGTAGGACGAAAAGGTCTGGCTTGCAATCTCCGTTCCAGTTCATCCCAAAGGTGTTCGATGGAGTTGATGTCAGGGCTCTGTATGGGCCAGTCAAGTTCTTCTATACTGAACTCATCCAACCATGTCTTTATTGACCTTGCTTTGTGCACTGGGGCACAGTCATGCTAAAATAGAAAAGGGCCTTCCCCAAACTGTTTGCATGAAGTTGGAAGCATAGTGTTGTCCAAAATTTCTTGGTGTGCTGAAGCATTAAGATCATCCTTCAGTAGCAGTAAGGGGCCTAGCCCAAACCCTGAAAAATAGCCCCACACCATTATCCCTCCTCCACCAAACTTCATTGTTGGCACAATACAGTCAGGCAGGTAATGCTGTCCCGGTATCCACCAAACCCAGACTCGCCCATCTGACTACCAAACAGAAAAGTGTGGTTTGTCACTCCATAGAACACGTTTCCACTGCTCCACGGTCCAGTGGCGGTGTGCTTTACACCGCTCCATCCAATTCTTGACATTGGACTTGGTGATGTGAGGCTTGCACGCAGCTGCTCGGCCATGGAAACCTATTCCATGAAGCTCCCACTGCAGAGTTAATGCTAGTGGGAGTTTGGAACTCTTCAGCTGTGGAATCAGCGGAACATTGGTGACTTTTACATGCCATTCACCTTGGCAGTTGTTGACCCCACTCTGTGACTTTACATGGTCTTCCTCTTCATTGCTGAGTTGTTCCTAAATGCTTTCACTTTCCAATAATACCACTTACAGATGACCGTGGAACATTAATCATAGATGAAATTTCACAAACCATCTTACTTCAAAGGTGGCATCCTATCACAGTACCACGCTTGAAGTCACCGAGCTCTTCAGAATGACCCATTTTGTTTCACAAATATTTGTAAATGGAGATTGCATGGCTAGATGCTTGATTTTATACACCTGTGGCAATGGGTCTGATTAAAATATGTGAATTCAATAATTAAGGGGTGTGTCCTGATAGTTTTGTCCATATTTTGCATCTTCCTTAAAACTGTTTAGTATTTTGTATATCATTATGTGATATGTATGGGTGTTTTACTTTGTTTAGTTTTATCAATTCGCTTGCTCATTCTCCTTTAAGGTTTAGAATTAGTTGATAGCAAAGAATTAAAAATATATATGTACAGTATTACTATTTAGTATGCCTTGGGTGGGCAACAGAGAAGGACAAATTACCTCTTAAGTGCTCGTTGGTATTTCAGAGAGCTGGTTAAAGCACTTACAGGTTTTATTACCAACGTTGTTTTGAATGATTTCAGCAATTGGTTATTGGTAAGGTTGAAAAGTACTCTGAAAAATCATTTAAAAAAAACATTGGGTTATTGAATATTTGACTGAATTTAATGCCTAATATTGTACTATATCAACTGTTTGTGTGGGTGTCAGTAAAGAGCTATGGAAACTCTGGGCAGTCCTGAAATTTAAGCATGATAAACCGATTCTTCAGTAGAGTATAGCATTTTAAATTTATCAACATTGTTCTTTGTAAGATATTTTTCTGTTGCTTTTCCTTTCGTAGATTTAATTTCAGAGGTTCAGCAGTAGGTGATAGAATGATAAGGTAATACGAGTAAGCCTTCTTTTTTTGAAAGTTTTTAACTAACACTGAATGTTTTACTACTTAGTTAAAAGAGTGAAATAATCACATACTGTTGTTTTTTTTTTTTTAAACTGAAGTTCTTGAATTACATTTTAACACATAAAATTCATTTTGACAGTATGGAGTGAACACATTTCCTGTGTGACACGTGCATGATATTAATATAGTCTCAAAAGTGACAGCATTAGTGTGCATGTCACCAATGTTCAAATCAGACTTGTAAACCCATAAAATAGATGGTTTCAGTGTTTGTATCATCTGTCCTTTTGATTATGCACAGTTTACTTTAGTGACCGAAAGAATGCAGGAATGCAGCAAGGCAGCTGTTTTGAACATAAAAACAAAAAAAGTAATTTATTTGGCATGCATGCACTAATAAACTGATATAAGGTAAATTAACTAATAATGCTTTCATGCAGCCTAAAGGTTCTTCAACATGGGTGTTGGCAAAATTGTGCTCATGCGTTTTGACATGATTTTGTTGCTTTAAATTAACTGTCCTTCTGACATGTGAAACACAGGACAGACTAATGGTATGTGGCATGTTAAAGAGCTGAAAACTGACAACAACATTTAATTTGTAGAGTGAATCTGTTTAAGATTCTATGAAGGTAGGTATTACCCTTTGGAAAGTATGTAATGCATATGTGCAGAATTTAGTTAACTTTATAGAGCTAATCTATTTTTTCTTTTTAAAAAGGTGATGATTCTAGTAAATAGACCAAACATTGGTGTCTCATTCTGTTTAATGCTGTCTTACATTCTTAGGCTAAATAATTTTATTAGCGGTTAACTATCATCTTCTCTAATTGAAGAATGTTAGGCTAAATTGGCATACATGTATACCATGGTGCTTGTTTGTCATAATGGTTTCAGGATTTTATTAAAAAGAATCTCTTAATGGTTTGCTAATTTGCGATAGTAAATTAACTTTATTTTGAATTAACATTTTTGTTTCTCTGTTTCTTTTCTTCTGGTTTTCCTTGCAATGATTGTATTTTCACTGAAATTCTTTTGTAACATTTTTGATAATAGGATAAGTTCAATCTCTTTAGTATAAGATTGATCATTATTTGAAAATTAAGGTAGAAATTGGTTGTCAGCATTTGGAGGCCAGCTATAAATGACAGTGTCAATGTGTTAATTTGCATTGTTGTAAACTCTTTTATTTAATTAGCATCTGGAACTCATCGCTTTTCATGATAAACAAAAAACTCTTAAAAGATATACTGATATATGAAAATACTGCAAAAGAATAAAAATTTGTGCCAACATCCCTATCAGAAATTCTAGAAATCTACAATATACTGTACTAGCCAACCCGCGGTGTAGCATACGCTGCATAATTATCAATATGAACAGTCAACATAGCTCACAGCTGCATGTGGACTGTAGCACAGACCAAAGCGAGTGAAGATGTGTTTGGTGACGTGTTGGGGGCGGGCACATGAGCAAGCAGTGCGTATGCCTCGAGAACGAGGGTGGACGCAGGAGGAGGGTGAGAGTTGGCGGGTGGGGCTGTGTCGTGCATTCCCCATGATGCGGGAGAAGGGTTAGAGTGGGCGGTCGGGGCTCTGTCATGCGTACCCCATGGTCGGGCGACTTGGTCGATCATATATATAGAAAAGCAGCCGGAACCGAAAAGAACAATGAAAAGTCAACGTGGCTCATAGGTGTATGTGGACTGTAGCACAGACGAAAGCGACTGATGCTGTGTTTGGTGAGTTGTTGCGTGCGGGCGCATGAGCAGGCAGTGCATATGCCTCGAAAGCGACGGTGGACACGGGAGGAGGGTTACAGTTGGCGGGCGGGGTTCTGTCGTGCGTATCCCATGATGCGGGAGGAGGGTTAGAGCTGGCTGGCGGGGCTCTTTCGAGCGTATTCCATGATCTTAGAGTTGGCGGGCGCGAGGGTGGGCGCAGCTCTGTCATGTGTTCCCCATGACGCGGGAGTAGGGTTAAAGTGGGCGGTCGGGGCTCTGTTGTGCATACCCCATGGTCAGGTGACTTGGTCGATTATATATATAGAAAACCAGCCGGAACCAACAGAACAATGAAAAGTCAATGTGGCTCAGAGGTGCATGTGGACTGTAGCACAGACGAAAGCGACTGAGGCTGTGTTTGATGAGTTGTTGCGTGCAGGCACATGAGCAGGCAGTGCACATGCCTCGAGAGCGACGGTGGAGGCGGGAGGAGGGTTAGAGTTGGTGGGCGGGGCTCTGTCGTGCGTATCACATGACGCGGGAGGAGGTTTAGAGTTGGTGGGTGGGGCTCTGTCGAGCGTATCCCATGGTCTTGGAGTTGGCGAGTGGGGCTCTGTGAGTTGCCGGGCGTGGCCCTGTCATGCGTATCCCATGGTCTTACAGTTGGCGGGCGTGGCTCTCTGTCTTGCGTACGTCTTGCGTGCCCTTAGTGAATTATATATATAGACAAGCATACTGCAACAATGCCAACCCATGTCAATAGATCAGATAACATTATTGTTGTGCAATGCCTGATCACTTAAGGTAAGCTAAAAAAAATAGATAAAAATACAAATAATTATATGAAATACAATGTCCAGTACCTGACATGAATGTACCTTTTACACTATGTGCTACTTTGGAACTGGAATGACATAAATAAATACACTATCTCAAGAGATATTTATTTCTTCTCCAAGTGATTTTTTTCATTGTTCTGCTCTGCATCTGTGATTGTAACCTTGTGTATGGGAAATTATGACATTTATACATTAGATAGCAAAATACCCGCGCTTTGCAGCGGCGAAGTACTGCATTAAAATTTTTGTTAAGAAGAAAATGTAACCTTTTTAAACTGAGGGAAAATATGTCAATAATTATTTGTTAAGGATCTCTTTGTATACCACGTTGTCAGTTCGGCCCTCCGGTTGTAACATGACCAAGCTGTGCGCTGAGCTTACTCTTGAGCATGCAACTTACAGTTGACCATGTGAACAGTAATCTTGTCTCAAATCTCACAGCTTGGATTGCTGCTGTCATAATCAGTTTGAGGTTCATGGTTTGTTTCAATTACGACAGTATTTGCAGGACTTGTGTTGAAGTGACATTCGGCATCTGTCAAGCGTTGTAAGCTTACAACCGGTTTCATCGATAACTTCACATCCAGCTTTTAAGAGTTTAAACATTCATAAACATCAAAGTGTCCACTACTGAAATCGTCACCTGTGAATGTAAGATGTTTAAGAGGCATTGGCGGTTGTCGAAAGGTGTAAAATATTTGGCCATTTCGGTACACTTGAAAGCACCAACCGAACAATTCAGCGGCAGCCATCAACTCACATGCAGAACCATAGGTGAAGGGCTTAAGCATTTCACTCTTCTAGCGCTCCTGTGTAGTATAATTATCTCCTGTACCGTCATCAGTCCACACCTTGAACCTGTCCCAGTCATTCAATACATAAGACACAATGTTCTTCCGGATATCAAGAGTGAGCCTGATATGGCCGTGCAATATGTAACACAGAGAATGGAAAAGGTAGGTGCCATCTCCGGGCATGGAAACCACTCGGTAAGTGACAGTTCTTTGATCGATGGTGATTACCTCGATAGACATGGTAATGGGGGTTGGAATGATGAAGGAAATGGGTACCTGAGTAATGTAAAGTAAGTGTAAAATACCTATACAATAACTATAATTGTAATAAACAAACAATAAAACAGCGGAGAAGCCGTGGATTAAACAAAAAGGCTGTAGTTATCAGCAGGGAGACGTGAATCCCGTGGCAAAGCAAGGAAGGGAATGTAGAGACTGGAGCGACGGACGGCCTTATATAGGCAGGCAGCCAACAACGTGGGAGGCGTTGGGATGGGGGACCCAACGCCGCCTCACATGGTGACCAAGCTGCAGGCTATGGACGTATATATGTACGTAAGTAGGATTCAGTTAGCGTTGGGAACCCGTGTACCAAATTTCTTGAAGATAGGCCCATAAGTAACAAAGACTGTTGAAAAGTTCAATATGGCGGCCGACAGTGGCATCATACCACTGAAATAAGTACGTACATTGGTTTCGGTTAGTGCAGGGAAGCCAACTTTTGTAAGTAAGCTGTAAGGAATGAGCCTGCCAAATTTCAGCCTTCAACCTACACGGGAAGTTGGAGAATTAGTGACGTTGGAAAGTTCAACATGGCGGCTGACAGTGGCGTCGTACCACTGAAATAAGTACGCACATCGGTTTTGGTTAGCGCAGGGAAGCTGCCTACCAAATTTCGTGAAGATGGGGCCATAAATAAGAAAGTTCAACATGGCGGACGTTGTCGACCGTTATCGACCGTTATGACCGTTACGTGTAGAATTTCGAAATGAAACCTGCTTAACTTTTGTAAGTAAGCTGTAAGGAATGAGCCTGCCAAATTTCAGCTTTCTACCTACATGGGAAGTTGGAGAATTAGTGATGAGTCAGTCAGTCAGTCAGTCAGTGAGGGCTTTGCCTTTTATTATTATAGATACTGACAAGATGGCTCATTTTAGGATTTAACTTGCCAATGTGAATTAGACTTTGATTAATAGACTGCTTTTAACAAATAAACTGTTCAAAAAAATTAAAAGAACACTTTGAAAACACATCAGATCTCAATGGGAAAAATCATGCTGGATATCTATGCTAATATGGACTGGATAATGTTTTAGGAATGAAAGGATGCCACATCATTTGATGGAAATGAAAATTATCAACCTACAGAGGGCTGAGTTCAAAGACACCCCAAAAATCAAAGTGAAAAAATGATGTGGCATTGCAGCAACTGAAAATCATATTCTGTAGTTTGTATAGCCCCCACATGCTTTTATGCATGTCTGACAACGTCGGGACATGCTCGTAATGAGTTGACAGATGGTGTCCTGGGGATCTCCTCCCAGATCTGGACAGGGCATCACTGAGCTCCTAGACAGTCTGAGGTACAACCCTTCGGCGTTGAATGGACCGAAACATAATGTCCCAGAAGTGTTCTATTAGACTTAGGTCATGTGAGCGTGGGGGCCAGTCAATGGTATCAATTCCTTCATCCTCCAGGAACTGCCTGCATACTCTCGCTACATGAATCCGGGCATTGTCATGCACCAGGAGGAACCCAGGACCCACTGCACTAGCATAGGGTTTGACAATGGGTCCAAGGATTTCATCCTGATACCTAATGGCAGTCAAGGTGTCGTTGTCTAGCCTGTAGAGATCTGTGTGTCTCTCCA
This sequence comes from Polypterus bichir lapradei, assembly GCA_026402145.1. Lineage (NCBI taxonomy): Eukaryota > Metazoa > Chordata > Cladistia > Polypteriformes > Polypteridae > Polypterus > Polypterus bichir. The sequence goes on along the minus strand of JANRMT010062831.1, from coordinate 37,908,888 downwards.
TGGATATGTCTCCCCAGACCATCACTGACCCACCACCAAACCGGTCATGCTGAACGATATTACAGGCAGCATAACATTCTCCATGGCTTCTCCAGACCCTTTCACGTTTGTCACATGTGCTGAGGGTGAACCTGCTCTCTTCTGTAAAAAGCACAGGGCGCCAGTGGTGGACCTGCCAATTCTGGTATTATATGGCAAATGCCAATCAAGCTCCACGGTGCTGGGCAGTGAACACAGGGCCCACTAGAGGATGTTGGGCCATCAGGCCACCCTCATAAAATCTGTTTCTAATTGTTTGGTCAGAGACATTCACACTGGTGGCCTGCTCAAGGTCATTTTGTAGGGCTATGGCAGTGCTCATCTTGTTCCTCCTTGCCCAAAGGAGCAGGTACTGGTCCTGCTGATGGGTTAAGGACCTTCTGCGGCCCTGTCCAGCTTTCCTAGAGTAACAGTCAGTCTCCTGGAATCTCCTCCATGCCCTTGAGACTGTGCTGGGAGACAGCATATGTTCAATGGCACATATTGATGTGCCATCCTGGAGATGTTGGACTACCTGTGCTACCTCTGTAGGGTCCAGGTATTGCCTCATGCTATCAGTATTGACACTGACCATAACCAAATGCAAAACTTGTGAAAAATCATTTAGTAAAGATGAGGAGGGACAATGTCAGTGGCCTCCACCTGTTAAACCATTCCTGTTTTGGGGGTTGTCTCACTGTTGCCCCTCTAGTGCACCTGTTGTTAATTTCCAAAGCAGCTGAAACTGATTGACAACCCCTTCTGTTACTTAACTGACCAGGTCAATGTCCCAGAAGTTTCATTGACTTGATGCTATACTCTTCATTAAAAAGTGTTCCTTTAATTTTTTTGAGCAGTATTTATTTGACTAGTATGACATACCATGTCTGAGATTTAGAGATTTTCTACTAATGAGGTAAATGCTGATGATGGCAAAGCATTTTTATTAATAATAAAGTAAAACTGTAAAGGTGTATTTTGTGTCTGTAAATTTATCTTGTCTGTGTCAAGTGCGGCAGGAAAATTGCAAAAACTGAAGACACTTGATTAAATTAAGGATGAACAGTAAAAGCATATGGTAAAGTAATCCCTCCTCGATCGTGGGGGTTGCGTTCCAGAACCCCCCGCGATAGGTGAAAATCCGCGAAGTAGAAACCATATGTTTGTATGGTTATTTTTGTATATTTTAAGCCCTTAGAAACTCTCCCACACTGTTTATAAATATTCTCCGCACAGTTATACAGTAAACCCTCGTTTATCGCGGTTAATCCGCTCCAGACAGATAAATGAATTTCCACGAAGTAGGAATCTTTATTTATAAATCTAATATTTTCGCAGTTAGAGCATAGAAAACCTGTTTACGACCTTCTAAATACGTTTTTTAACATTATTAGAGCCCTCTAGACATGAAATAACACCGTTTAGTCAAAAGTTTAAACTGTGCTCCATGACAAGACAGAGATGGCAGTTCTTTCTCACAATTAAAAGAATGCAAACATATCTTCCTCTTTAAAAGAGTGCGCGTCAGGAGCAGAGAATGTCAGAGAGAGAGAAAAAAGTAAACAAGCAAAAATCAATAGGGTTGTTGGGCTTTTAAGTAAGGGAAGCAGCGCGATGAAGGGATCAATGTGAAGGTAGTCTTTCAGCATTTTTTACAGACCCGTCCGTATCTTCTAAGCAAACAGCCTCTGTGCAAATAGCCCCTCTGCTCATACCCCCTCCGTCAGGAGCAGAGAATGTCAGAGAGAGTAAGAGAGACAGAGAAAAGCAAACAATCAAAAACCAATACGGGCTGTTAGAGCTTTGAAGTGTGCGAAGCAGAAGCATATCTTATACCATTGAGGAGTTTTATTTAATACGTAATACGTGCTCTGATTGGGTAGCTTCTCAGCCATCCGCCAATAGCGTCTCTTGTATGAAATCAACTGGGCAAACAAACTGAGGAAGCATGTACCATAAATTAAAAGACCCATCGTCCGCAGAAATCCGCGAACCAGCGAAAAATCCGTGGTATATATTTAGATATGCTTACATTTAAAATCCACGATGGAGTGAAGCCGCGAAAGTCGAAGCGCGATATAGCGAGGGATCACTGTATATACTTTTAACACATTTTTGATATTTTTTTTTTAATTTGCACGTATCAGGTGCAAACAAATCAAATGTGCTGTTTGGCAGCAAAACCAAGAATACTGAAGGTTCTTATTAGTCACATTTGACATTTTCTAAATGATTGAACATAAAATGCCAATGTTTGTATATCATTTTAAACATGGCCTGTATGTTCAAATTTTATTTGTTTCAATTTTTGATTGTAATAGGGTTTGAGGTAATTACACAGCCCATCTATATTACCCCCATGGCCCACAGGAAACCTTAGAAGAAGAATTGCACTGAAAAAGCCAACAAATGCATTTATTAGGATGTGGGTGCTGTTTATATTCTTCCAAAGAATGAGGCATTCTGCAAAGATAATGACAAGAATGCAGTATGTAGTGCTGAAGAAGGTGAAAAGAGCTGTAGGGTAACAGCAAAGGACCTGCAGAAATCTTCTGAACATGGTAAATTCTTTGTTCATGTGTCCTCTATAAGGAAAACACTGAACAAGAACAGTGTTAATGGAAGTACACCATGGAGCAAGCCGCAACTCTCCAAATGAAACATTGCTGCACATCCCAAGTTTTTAAAAGACCACCTGTGTGTTCCACAATGGTTTTTTGACAAAGGATGAGAAAAAGGTGGACTCTATAGCAGAAACGAACAACACTGCGTTTGCAGGTAAAGGGACATATTACCAAACAACACAAAAACTTCATCCTAATGGAGAAAGTGGTTTGGAGCTCTTTGTAAGAAGATTTTTTACTGAAAAATATCAGTGTAGCAGTCCATCATCTGAAACTTTATAGAAGATGCCTAATGCTACAAGGTAATGGGCCTAAAAGACAGGAGTAAACCTCAACTAAACAGCTTATACATAAGAAAATATGAGTTTTGGATTTGCCAAGTCAGAATCCAAACCTAACCCCACCTGGAGGCTGTGTCATGACATTAAAAGAGCTGTTCATGCAAGGAATCACAGAGTTATATTAGTATGAATGGTCTGAAATTCCCCCTATCAGTTGTGTAAGTCTGATCAGCAGCTACAGGAAGTGTTTGGTGGAAGTTATTACTGCTAAATGAGGGGTTATAAATTACCAAATAGAAGGGTTCATGTGCTTTGTCCAACCTGAGCAATGAATGTTTAAACAATGTTTTCAGTATTGAGAAGAGGAAGTACAACTGTTTGTGCATTGCTAGTTTATGCAGATTGTGTTTGTCTGTTATTGTGACTTAGTTGAAGCTTAGAACACATTTTTAATTTTATGCAATTTTTATGAAATTGTAAATAATTATGGGTGGTTTACAAAGTTTTTTCTTGCAATTGAATATTGAAATTTTGTTCAAAAGTAAAGCTTGAGTGGATTTTAATAATGGCCAGTGGATCATGACCATGACTGCATTACTGTGGGTGTTGTGCCAGAAAGGTGAGGAGAAATGGAAGTCAAGTCCTTAGATTTTCAGTTGTAGTAAGTTTTTCAGTTTGTGGATAGAGGCCAAAAAAACTTGATCTTGTGTAAAAGTGACCACATAGATACTGTCTTCACTGTATTTAATAGGGGTGAGTATCTCAGTGAACCAGGGGGACCATGCTGGTGAGTAGCTACTATTCAAGACAAAGAAGAACAAACTGTTGTTATTTGTACATCTCAGGCAAATATCACTTGAATCCCTGCTACAGGAGATATACCAGGCAAAACTGAATGGAGGGAGACCTAGGACAGCTGGAACATATGCTGCCTTTTCACCAGACCTGGTAACACCAGACAGTTCTCTAGGAAGAGTCAGAGACATCTGATGTAGAAAAGAAAGCCACATCTGCTGTTCTCAGCCTATTGTCACTGCCACCCTTAACATAATAGAGTGATACAGAATAAAATGTAGTGTTTAACAGTTGTATGCACAGTATTTTGAAAAATGAACAGTTAATGTTTTACTGTATCGTTACCATACCATTCCTTGACAAGTGAAGATACACTGTTTTCTGGTAACTTTGTAAAATGCAGCAGTAGTTGCACTAATGTGAAGAATGAATTAGAGCTTTTTGTCCTCATCGCTACGCAAATGCAAGGAAATGTTTTCTTACTAATGTTTAATTTTAATTTAAATTTACCTAAAATAGCAGGAATGATATAACACTATTATTTTGATTGTAAAATTATATTTAGACTAAAGTAAACAAGGCATCAGAGTAAGACTCTTAACTTGGAACTAATTAGTTAGTTGGAACTAATATGATTTTCCTTGTTTTTCACAGACGATCAGCCGCAGCACGAATTCAAGAGCTTTTCAGACGGAGAAAAGAGAGGAGGGAGATGGAAGAAAGTGAAACGCAAAATATAAGGAGGCCGTCTGTGAAGATGGTATACAAAGGACATCGCAACTCTAGAACAATGGTACAGTCATAAAATATATAAAATGAGACTGGGGACTTGTTTGACATGCATGCCTTTTAAAATACATGGCAAAAATATGGCAAAGCATATAGTTACATTTTTGTCCTAAATAAAGTCTAGGAAATTTTATTGTACAGATCAAAGTGCATAGTGATTAAGCAGTTGTTTTGGCTGGCATAACCACAGCTCTGACAGTTATTAAATACATTTCACAGGGTTTTGTTTTATCTAATAAAACATCACACGAAGAATGCATAGTGTACTTCAGGTTTTGTAGGGTGTCATCATTAAAGTACAGATTTGGTAAATTAATAATTAGCAGTCTGTGGAGCAAATTGTTAAGAACCACTTAGAGCAATATTAACTCCACAGAAAAGTCTATCTATCTATCTAAGTCAGAGTTGTAATTCATAGGAGAGATATGGCAGTCAGTGGGACACATAAAAAATAAAGCAATATTTAATAATATTACAGAGTGCTTAATACTGATATAACTGTAAATCTCTTAAAAAGAAAGTTAGACTGGGATCTATGCATGTTCTGAAGATCACCTTTATATTTTCCGACTCCTTCAAAGAAAATAAAGTACTTTTCAAAATACTTTTTTTATATTTCTGTTACATTACCTAAAGTGAAATTTAAAATGATATCAGAGGTTGGTTTGATCTATGCAGATAGTCACAAAATGATAGAAATAGTTTAAATTTAAGCCAAATATTTTGTTGGCTTAGTATTCTACTAGTGAAATACTAGTTCTTTTATTTTTCTGGTAATGACAAAGACTACAAACTTCATCATTTGATGTGGCTCATTAATGGTCAATCTAAACGGAAAGCTTTACTAAGAGCTCCATAGCATCATTGCCTACTTTTGGGTGTGGACCACCCAGGCTGGCACCACCAGCTGAACCCAACACAGACAAGTGTTGGGACACAAGTTCAAGGCACACACGTTGGTTTTTATTTTCTTTTTACCACGTGGGAAACGCCTTCCCCCGTTTTCCACCCTTACATCACAGTCCTAGCACAAACACAATAGTCTTCACTCTCTCTTCTCCTTCTCTTCCACTCCTCAGGTCAAACTTAGTCTTCCTCTTCCCGACTCTGGCTCCCCAAGTAGTGGTTGCTGACTCCTTTTATAAAGCACCCCGAAGTGCTCCAGGTCATTGATGACTCATTTCCGGAAGCACTTCAAGGGCAGACAGGGCTTCACCAAACTCTAACTCCCATGAAGGCTTTGGGGGAGTCCGAGGCACCACTGCAACCCAGGGGGGTTACCATTTAGTGTCCATGGGGAGGTAACGCTCTGGCCATGCTTGCTCCCACTGTCCTCCCAGTGTGGAGGCGTCCCGGCCTGGCAAGGGCCCCGGCTGCAGGCTACATGGGCTAAAGCATTTTTGTGATGGAAGAGAGTAGATGTAGCACGATATATATATATATTTTTGGTTTGTAAATTAGAATACATAAATTAAGGCTTATCTTTCAGAACTGCATCAAAAGCAGTATATTATAGTTGCTGGGACACTGAACATTAAACCACAAGGTTGCACAGTCAGTTCCTGCCTTCAGCTCCCTACATGCCCCTCAGCAAATTACTCAAACTACCCGTTCCCCAATTGTAAAGAAAAAAAAATTAAGCAATTATTCTGTATTTTCATTGTGCAAGTCACCTAGGATAAAGACATCTTTTAAATATAAAGCAATAATAATACTGTTGAAAATGTATGGATTAAGTTACCAGTCAGAGGTATAAGAAAGAATAAAGCAAGCTTGTTTTTGAAAAATCCTTCTGTCTTCCCTTGAAAACACTATATGTTATGTCATTATTGTATGTTACTTTCAGAACTGAATGCATCTCTCTCATCTTCCCTTCCCTTATTGGTTTAATAAAGCAAAGTAGATGGTACACATAAAAGATCTTGCATTTCTTTGTACTTGTTTTTGCTTTATGCCTGTGCATAGAGATTTAACCAAGTACGTTGCGTGAGCAGCTACTGAATGGACTTTGTCTTCTCCTCATTCATCTGCTTGCACTGTTAATAATTAAGAGCAGAACAAGGGTGATATTGTGAAGCATGGAAAAAATGTTCTCACTGTTTTTTTGTTTTTTTTTGTTTTTTTTTGCCATAGACATTACAGAGGGTGCCACAATGAGCTGTCTATGTGTATGTTATTTTTCCAAATTATTGCCTATCATAACAAATAGTGTGTACTCAACATTATGTTATGTTTTCTTTCTGTTTTATTTGTTTAGATTAAAGAATCCAGTTTCTGGGGTAATAACTTTGTTATGAGTGGGTCAGACTGTGGACACATATTTATTTGGGATCGGCACACAGCAGAGCATGTAATGCTGCTTGAAGCAGACAATCATGTTGTGAACTGCCTCCAGCCACACCCCTTTGATCCCAGTAGGTTATTTAATTCCTTTTGATTGTTATTAATTGCATTTGTATATGTTATCTTAGACTGTTTAAAGTTTGTTTTCCTTGTTCATACAATTATCATACGTTTACTTAGACTGAATGTTGGCTTGAAAATCCCAGATTAGTTAACTTAAAAAAGAAATTGCAGAGATAAAATTTTTGGTTAACAATTTAACTTAGGTACTGCAAAAATGCATCTATTACTCATGTACTGTTATATAACAAGACCTTAACAAAGGCTTTTTTTGGTCTTCACAACACTGATAAAACATCAGTAATAATCATCTCTGTGCAGTGTGGCATATTGACATGATTATATAATGACTTGTTGATATTAAGGATTTACAGGTCTTATTCTAAATTAGCAACATCAAGAGAAAGGTGTCTTAGTTAAACCACATCAAACCACTCCAAAGTGAAGTTTAGTTAGTATGTCACATTGCAGAAATGAATTAACATTTTACTGATGCTTTCATGATTTCTCTGCCCATCTTCTTGACAGCCATTTTGCATGAAGCAGGAGCCAACCCTGGATAGGGTTTGTTGGGTGCCACTCACTATTTATTAAGAGATGCATACAGCACAAAACATTCTATATACAAGATGAGACACAACAATAACCAGATTGGTAAAAAATATATATATTTATTAATGAATTGCAGCATTCTAAACATTATCACATTCTATGTACTCCCCCTCTCTATCTCTACACTACTCCATACATATCATCCATTGATTTAAACAGTGCTGGAAATCTTCTTGCTTGAGGTGCTTCAACAGGTTTGCCGTTTCTGTCTTCACTTCATCCATTGAAGAAAAATGTGTTCCCTTCAGGTCACTTTTGATTTTCAGGAACAGGTAGAAATCACAAGGAGCTAAATCAGGCGAATAGGGAGGATAATCGAGGACAGGAATGTTTTTGTCAATCAAAAACTGCTTTACGGAAAAAGCAGTACGATCATTTCAAAAATCTGATTCACCGTTTTGATGTTTTCATCCGTCCGAGACAAGCATGGGCGACCTGGGTGTTGAACATCTTCCGTATTTTCTTGTCCTTCCTTGAAACGTTTCTGCCACTCAAAAACTTGTGTGCGAGACAAACTGTTATCACCGTACACTGTTTTTATCATTTCATAAGTTTCTATGGCCGTTTTGTTTAATTTAGCGAGAAATTTGATGTTGATTCGCTGTTTAATTTTTTTTTCACCCGACATTATAACGGCAACTTGTGTAGCGATTGTTGTGCAAATACTGACTGGGCTATTCACAGGATATACCTAGCCAGTCAGCGGTTTGAGAGAGCATGTAGGAAGGGATATAGTTCTATGATTCACGTCCGGCCGACCTCCAGATGGTTTTCCAGGAAAGCCCCAAGCCCAGTCTGGTTATTTTTGTGTCTCACCTCATACTCCATTCTTTTGTTGGATTTACTTAGGTAAAATAAGACATTGAAGCTGATTAAAATGTAAAGTGAAATTGTTGTTAGAAATCCTTCTCAGTTTAACTGAAATCGATTGAAGATCCAAATTCTGCAATGTCACCGTAATTGTGACAAACTACAGTATGTATCATGCCAGATTGCTCTGTACAGTAGCCCAAACTAAATGTACATCTCTTAAAGCATATGTAAGAACTGAACTGAAAGTTCGGAATATGCTGGATTTAAGAGTTGTTTTGTTTTATAGTTAATGTGAAGGAAGCAAAAGCTTTTAAGGCAGGCAGCCAAGTCAAGTCTTGCAGTCTTTACAAATGAGATCCTTTTATTAACAGGCCAAGATGTGTTTATTTTTGGCTTGTGGAGGTTTGCTACATTTTGTAATATAATCTTACAAGGAAAAACAGTCTGAAACTAGTTTCCCGTAATTTATAATTATGTAGCAATGTTTTAAAACTGTTATTTACAGTTGAGGAAAAAAGGTGAAAGCAGTGTATGAATAATGAAGGAATCAACAGAGGCACTTAATTTACTCTCTTTTCTCATCAGGAAACTAGAGAGCACATATTTAAAGAACACATACAGTATCGTTCAGCTGTATTTTCCAAAATCCCCACCATAAGTGAAGGTTGCGCATCAAAGTCAAAGGCCTTTTAACCTTTCTGTACAGAATCTGTAGCCGAAGTCCTTGCAGTCTGTTTGATATCACTTTGCATCCAACTTATGGTAGGATTTTAGGTCCAGTGTTCTTTTTTCAGTAATAATTTGTTTTGTTCCACCTTTCCATATTGTCCAGTGTTATTCAGAACTCTTGAGATTAATGACTGGTGTACATTTACTCCAGTCTCAGCTACTGAATTCTGCTATTATTTATTTTGTTTTCTTTCAAATCTTCTTCTCGTTTGAGCAGAGTTTTAAGGGATAGTCTTTTCTGTATAGCATTTGAGATTTCTCCTTCTTATTTATATTTGAACCATATCATCTAAACATCTAGACCCTTGAATAAGGGGTTCTACTGTTTTCCTTGCTAGTTTTACAACTGTTCCTCACTTTCACACCCTGAATAATGACCCCTGTGAGGTTTTTATTCAGAAATGTAGGTATTTTAATCATTCACAGGTGGAGGCCAATTGTGAGACTGTCATATCCTCTTTAAGACAGTGTTTTTCATAAGTGTCCAGAACACAGGGATCAAATACTTACATACACAGTCTTTTTTCTTAATATATATTAATATATTTTTTCGTTAATTCAAAAAATATCAAATAAAAGGGGAAAAATGTTGAATTTCAGTGGTTTGAAATTTATAAAAAAATTCAGTATAGAATTTATTATTCATTAATCGTAGAGAGTGGGTAATGAGGCTGAAATAATGAGAGCCAGCAACTGTGTGATATGATGCCCTGTCAGTTGTAGCTGGAAAATCAGAATCCCACTTACTCAATTGTGCCAAATGAGTTCTTATTTAGATACATAGATATTGATTGATTGATTGATTATACTTTATTTGTGAATTAGAGCAGTTTGATAAGCTCCAAATGACTCAGAGGTCCTGGGTTTGCAGCCAGCCTTATTGGGTGAGGACATGAAATAGAGGGAGACAGAATGCTGAGCAGTATCTTACTGGTGACATTAATATTACAGAATTGTTCAAGTCTCTGAATACTTTTGCAACACACTGTATGTCTGTGTCATAATAAATATATACTACAGTATATAAGAAAGTTTGGTGTCAGAAGTGGAATTCAAGACTACCGTATTTCCTCGTGTACCACGCGCCCTTGTGTAAGATGTACACCCTAATTTTTACAAAGAAAATCGCGAAAATCGTTGTGCCCCTTGTACGACATGCATTGTGATTGTATTGGAAGCGTTTAGAGAGAGAGAGAACGTGAGAGTGCGAGCAAGCAAGCGAACGAGCGCGAGAGCACAAGAGAGAGAGAGCAAGAGTGCGCAAGCAAACAAGCGAGCGAGCGGGAGAGAGAGAGTGTGCGAGCGAGAGATAGAGGGAGCTTAGTAAAATGGGTGATACATCTTGATGCTCAACATTGCTCAACAGTGTGGATTTTCTGGCATTTTATATGTTGCCTGATTTTGGTAGTAATGTGGATAAACACATGGAAAAACTGGAATGAAGTCATGGAAAAAAGCAGTGAAATGGGAAAACAGTGGCCACTTCAGGGTAGTTTTAACTGGGACAAGTGGTCTTATTTAAGGGAATGTCAAGTTGAAGACAATAAGGAAGGACCAGCAAAGAAACCAAAAGAGTGGAGTCTTATTCCAGAATTTAGATGTTGAGATAAGAAGGTTAATAGAAGCTGAAAAAGCAGCAGCAGCGAGTAAACATGAAACAGAGAAGAAATGGTTAGAAAAAGGGGAATTCTATTAAGTTAATTAAAATGTGTAGTGATGAGATTATTTGAGGCAGTGAAAAATAAAGTGCTTGGGAATAAAAAGGTTCATACAATGGACTGATTAGTTTATTCACCATCCTCCTCCATGCATACTGTACCTCCAGAACCAATAGAAAAATATAATTGTTGAGGTACTAGTGGATGTGATTGCACTAACATTATTTATTCCCCTGTTTGTATGAAGTTTATTTCATTAATGATAGGAAAAGAAAAGGTTTTGCTTTTTCCATTATTTTTGATAAATTTTGTATCTATGTTGGGGTTGTAGCAGCATCAGTTACAAGGCAGTAACCAACCACAAGCAGGGTAATAGTGTATCATAGGAAATCCTGGCACACACAAACACCCAAACTCGCCCACTGTCTTTTGGATGTGGAAGAAGACTGGAATTTACAGAGACAATGGGGGAATCTCTAAACTGCACACAAGCAATGACCAAGTGGGATTTGAGCCCAGAATTCTGGCTCTGGCAACCATTGCTCAAATCTGTATGATACCATACAATTTCTAAATTGTCTGATCTTGTTCACGTGCTATGAATAATAAGTTTATAATTTAATTATTGATATATCACATGAAATATTTGATCATAAAGTAATATTCTGTAAACCAAACAATTCTTTTCTTTTATTTCTAGTTCTTGCCTCCTCTGGAATAGACTATGACATTAAAATATGGTCTCCTCTTGAAGAATCTCCTTCTTTCAACCGAAGACTTGCTGAGGAGGTAACAGTTTGGTTTCTGGGGTAGAGGACACATATTAATGCACATGCTGCAAACCAACAAATGTTGACTAAAAACAGAATATTTTTATTAAAAATAGTTCCCATTTCTTATATATTGAAACTTGTATTAAAACTTTCCTTGTACATCATATTCTTGAGTGTAGCTTTATGTTGTGCCTTTGGCAAAGCAAAGTTCAAGGAAAGACTAAGGGAACCAAAAGTGTCTCCTAACAAGTAACAGAAAAGATGTGCATAAGAAGCATGGATCACATTAAAATAATAAAAGTGTATGTTTATTTTTCTGATTTTCGAGCAAATGATATATATAATGCATAAAAAACACTTTTAGTCAAATCAAATCCAATTTTATTTGTTGCATACAAATTACACACACAAGTGCAGTATGTAGAGAAATGCTTAGTTGCTCAACTCCAGTGACTGACTTTAAGAAGAATACAAAAGGGACAATAACAATACATGACTATATAATTATCAAAAAAAAATCAATAATAGAATGATTAATTTTTGATGTGAGCATCAGTTGGCTTTGCACCCTAGGAGCCAAGTTACCCGAACTATTCTATAACATTTCAGTAATTACCGCTCTGATGCTGATCTTTCTGATCATAAATAGGTCATTATGATAGTAATTGACGAGAAGAATTCAGAATTAATTGCAGAATTACGGCATTTGTTGGTTTCTCTAGAGTGCCTCTTTCTGTTGCGTAATTTGGCTCAAAAAGTATTCAGCACATCATCATCTCATAACAAGTTTAAGTTTCGAGTTTGGTATTTTTCTGTCCAGCCATTTTAGCTTGAGACTGTCTTCAAAAAACTGTAACACACACACACAGACAGACACACACCCACCATCGAGATATCAATGTTTTCAGTATCAGGGTACCCTAAACCGTCAAGATCTGCCGAAAACTGGAGATTGGCTATAGTGGGGGAGGGCGCAAAGCAATAATTACTAAATACTGTAAGTTAATGTTGGAAAGTTTAGATAGATAGAACTTTATTTGTACCTGGGGGGAATTTGCCAAATAGGTAGACCAATTGTGCTGTATAAACGTTTTTAAATCATATATTTTATGCTGAGTAAAAATAGCTTTTTAAAAAAAATACATGGCAACTTGAAAGTTTTTTATTGTTCTTTTTTTCTGTCTTCTAAATGGTCAGATGTACTCATTTCTAAAATATAATCGGCAGTCAGACCTGAAACATTTGTATTAAATAGAGTGGACAAGTGTTAAATGCATTTTACAGGTGCTGGAATTGAAATTGAATTAAAGAAACAATATTTCAGAACTCACTACATTCAGAGACATTTTGACACTACATTGTTCACAAAGTAACAAAAACATTTTAGAGTAAATGCTCGTCTGCTTCTGTTCCTTAGCTGAAACTGAAGCAGTTTTAGAGGTGATAAAGGAAATTGAATGATACATTGGGCTCTGAGAGCTTTTTATTTATTTGCTTTTTAAAATTTTAATTTTCTCATATTCATGAGTGTTGTCTAGTCTATCCTCCATCCGTCACCAACGCAATCAGTTTGCAAAGTGAGAAGAAATAACATTTTTGTTTACTCTAATTAGGGCAATAAATATATGGTCTTGAACAAACCAAATGTGGTGTCCTAATATGACAGAAGGCTCGGTATGATTGGTTTGGTTTGGACTGGTCCTTGGATCACATCTTTTAAACCAATGCAGATTATTATAGAAACAGGATGTATTATGATCTCTTGTTCAAAAAATCTTTACTTTGCTCCCTCTAGGTAATAACCCGTAATGAACTCATGCTGGAAGAAACTAGAAATACTATTACAGTTCCTGCATCCTTTATGCTGCGAATGCTAGCTTCCTTAAATCATATCAGGTCAGGTAAGTAATTATGTGTTTTCACAAAAGTGTAGAGTAGCATTCTAGTTTACTAAAAGTTGACATTTTAGTATCTGTGACCAGACAGCCATTTTAGATTAAGAGTGTGTGTGTGTGTATGTGGGTTCACTGATGCGCACACTACTGGTCACAAGATTTAGAACACCTCAGTTTCTGTGGAAATACATGCAGTTTAATGTCTTAATGTTTCATGGAATCAAGCGATACAACAAATAAACAATGTCAAATACAAAAATAAGTCAAGCAGTCAATAAGTGTACAAAATTGTATTCAAATTTTTGATTCGTCAAAGTATCTCCTTTTTGCTGATATAACAAATAAACTATGGTAACCCTTTTGATTCAGAATGCTAGTCACGCTGTGCAAGTCACTAACTCTGCCTTTAGCAAAAAACCCCACATTGCACTTCCTCCTCCATGTTTGACACTTGGTATCACACACTGAAGAACTATACTTTTTACCAGATTGACAGTGCTCAAACACCCACCGTGATGAACAGAAGATTTCATATTTTGATTCATTGGCCCATTAAGACTTTCTTCCAGTCTGCAGTAGTCATGAGGTGCCGCCGTGAGTGGCAGCCTTTCCAGCAGCTCCGTTTACAACTTTATATTTCTACCTTTTTCTCTGTCTCTATGATCACTCCTACCACTTTCTTTTATGTGGATTCGTTTCCTGGACACTTTTTACTACTTGGACATGGATTTTTACACGCCGAGACTCATCTATACAGGTAGTCAACTTTTAGCACTGAGAACAAAGGCACGTGCCAGTGTGGTTCCCTATTTACCTGACGGGGTAAGAAGACGGTATCATGGCAGCAGAGCTGGCGCTAAGCTAAAGGCTAAGCGGCTAGCGAGGAAGTGGTGATACAAGCCTTCGGTGCCTTCTGTGATCCTAGGAAATGTGAACTCGCTACCAAATAAGATCAACGAACTGGCTGCGCTGGTGAAAAATGACAGGACCTACAGAGAATGCAGTTTGTTGTGTTTTTGCGAAGCGTGGCTAACGACTAGCATCCCAGATGCTAACGTGGAGCTACCCGGGTTTAGCACAGTTAGAGCGGACAGAGACGCTAATACCTGCGGAAAGGAGGGGGTGTCGCTCTCTATGTGAATACAAGATGGTGCAACCCTGGACATGTAAACGTCAAAATCTCCACTTGCTACAGGGACATCGAGCTGTTGGCCATAAGTCTGCGTCCCTATTAATTGCCCAAAGAGTTTGGACACGTCATTGTTATTATTGTTTACATCCCTCCTCGCGTGGACATGGAGATAGCGGGTGACATCATCCACTCCGCTGTTGCTAATCTACAAACACAGCACCCGGAGGCGCTTGTGCTAATCTCTGGAGACTTTAACCATGTGACGCTGGACAAAACATCTCCTGTCTTCTCCCAGTATGTGGATTGTAACACTCGGGGAAATAGGACTCTTGACCTACTGTATGCAAACGTTAAAGACGCATACAGTGCCACCCTGCTGCCTGCGCTTGGGAAAGCAGATCATAATCTGGTTCTGCTTCAGCCTCACTACAAACCAAGAGTGAGGGAACTACCTACAACCACCCGCTCATTCAGGAAGTGGTCCCCTGAGGCACAGCAGGCTCTGAGAGACTGCTTTGGAACTGCTGACTGGGATATCCTGCAGGGGTCACATAGTGAGAACATTGAAGAGGTTGTTGACTGCACTACACACTACATCAACTTCTGTATGGACATTGTAGTTCCAGTAAGAACAGTACGTTGCTATGCTAACAGCAAGCCATGGATTACAAGTGACATCAAGGGCCTTTTGAACCAGAAAAAAGGGCTTTTAAAGGCCATGATCAGCATGAGCTCAAGCGCGTGCAGAATGAACTCCGAGTCCAGCTCAGGGCGGCGAAGGAGAAGTACAGGAGAAAGCTGAAGCAAAAGTTGCAGAATAACAGCATGAAGGAAGTGTGGGATGGGATGAAGATCATCACTGGCTGCAGCTCGAAGTGGGGTGTCACCATTGAGAGAGACATGGAGAGAGCAAACCTGATGAACAACTTCTTTAACAGGTTTGACCACCCTAACCCACTCTCACTCTCACCTCAGAGTACTACATCCTCCACCCATCCTTCTGCTGATACCAGCATAGGAGAGAGTTCCCCTCCACCCACAATTACAGCAGCCCAAGTAAGCAGAGAGCTGAGGAGACTTCGTGCCAGCAAAGCAGTGGGTCCAGATGGAGTATCGCCACGACTGCTGAAGGCCTGTGCGTTGGAGCTGGAGAGTCCTCTACAGTACATCTTCAACCTGAGCCTGGAACAGAGGAGAGTACCGAGGCTTTGGAAAACATCTTGCATCACCCCAGTCCAAAAGGTATCGCGTCCTGGTGAGCTGAATGACTTCCGGCCTGTCGCTCTGACGTCACGTGATGAAGACCATGGAGCGGCTGCTGCTTCACCACCTGAGGCCACAGGTCTGCCACGCCCATGACCCTCTGCAGTTTGCATACCAGGAGAAGGTGGGAGCAGAGGATGCCATCCTCTATATGCTACACCGTTCCCTCTCCCACTTGGACAGAGGCAGTGGTTCTGTAAGAATTATGTTTCTGGACTTATCTAGCACCTTCACCTCCAACCTCAGCTCCTTAGTGACAAGCTGACAGAGATGGGAGTAGATTCATACCTGGTGGCATGGATCGTGGACTATCTTACAGACAGACCTTAGTATGTGTGTCTCAGGAATTGCAGGTCTGATATTGTGGTCAGCAGCACAAGAGCACCGCAGGGGACTGTGCTTTCTGCAGTCCTGTTCAGCCTATATACATCGGACTTCCAATACAACTCAGAGTCCTGCCACGTGCAAAGGTTCGCTGACGACACTGCTATCGTGGGCTGCATCAGGAGTGGGCAGGAGGAGGAGTATAGAAACCTAATCGAGGACTATGTTAAATGGTGTGACTCAAACCACCTACACCTGAACACCAGCAAAACCAAAGAGCTGGTGGTGGATTTTAGGAGGCCCAGGCCCCTCCCGGACCCTGTGATTATCAGAGGTGACTGTATGCAGAGGCTACAGACCTATTAATACCTGGGAGTACAGCTGGATGGTAAATTGGACTGGACTGCCAATACTGATACTATGTGCAAGAGAGGACAGAGCCGACTATACTTCCTTAGAAGGCTGGCGTCCTTCAACATCTGCAATAAGATGCTGCAGATGTTCTATCAGATGGTTGTGGCGAGCGCCCTCTTCTACGCGGTGGTGTGCTGGGGAGGCAGCATAAAAAAGAGGGATGCCTCACGCCTCGACAAACTGGTGAGGAAGGCAGGCTGTATTGTAGGCACTGAGCTGGACAGTTTGACATCTGTGGCAGAGCGACGGGTGCTGAGCAGGTTCCTGTTAATCATGGAGAATCCACTGCATCCACTGAACAGGATCATCTCCAGACAGAGGAGCAGCTTCAGTGACAGACTGCTGTCACTGTCCTGCTCCACTGACAGACTGAGGAGATCGTTCCTCCCCCACACTATGCGACTCTTCAATTCCACCTGGGGGGGGTAAACGTTAACATTATACAAGATTATACACTGTTACACCTGCCTCGCACTCTCCACCTTGCATTTTTTAATTTGCACTGCATTTTTATCACTCTTTAATTAATATTGTTTTTATTGTTTTTTTATTGTTGTAGTCCAGGGGTGTCAAACTCCAGGCCTGGTGGGCCACAGTGGCTGCAGGTTTTCATTCTAACCCATTTTCCTAAACAATGACCAGTTTTCACTGCTAATTAATTTCTTTTCCCTTCATTTTAATAGCCCTGTTTTTAAGGATTCAGTCCTCTGAATTGATTTGTTTATTCATTAAATGGCAGCCAAACAGAAATGAGATGTGAAATTAGCCAACAGATGACCAGCTAAATTGGGGCTTCAAACTCCAACCAATTTCACACCAACCAGTCTCTTAATGAGAAGCTGATTCTTGCTTTTAATTAAACCCATTACTTAATTCCACGGCTAGTTGCTGCTTTCATTCTGCCACAGCAGACATTTCCCAAACTGTTGATTTTCTGTTTTTTCAAAGAACACCATCAAAATCCTTTGGTGACCTGAGAGTTCAACCTTACCGAGACCACCATTCTTTATTTTCAGATATTGTGTGATGGACATAGGTGAGCTGCTCATGTGGTGACTTGTTTCATGTCTCATTATTGTTTGGCTGTTAATTAAGGAAAAAGAGACAACTAAGGGTTCTGAATCAAGTTAATTAAGACTAAAGCAAAAGAAGTTAATTAGCAGAAAAATCTGGTCACTAATTAAGAAGATGGTTAGAATCAAAACCTGGAGCCACTGTGGCCCTCCAGGACTGGAGTTTGACACCCGTGATCTAGTCCATTGGTTTTCTTACTGCCACTCGCTACGTGAAACCTGCAGCACAAAGTCTCCTCTTCACAATAGAAATTGAGACTTGCTTTTTACTCTGAACATTGTTAAGCTGTGCTTGAAGCTGTTGTGCTGTGAGGTGGCTTTCACGGAAGCTGGTAACCCTCAGAAACCTGCTTTCTGATTGGTTTGGGACTTTGGGTCTGCCAGATCTTCTCCTATCAGAGTTTCTTCCAGTTTCCATTTGCCTTTGGACTGTGTAGGACACCATACTCATTGACACTGACAATTTCTCTAAATGAAAGGCCTATATTTTCTTTTTTTTTTTTTTTTTTTTATTAATTTTATTACAATCCATACAAAACAATCAAGTTTTTACAAAGAGAAAAATTAAGAACAGATCGATCCCCACCCCTGAGGGAGAGAGCAAGCCAAACGGCGTTAAATTTAAGGCTTGTAAACATACCTAAATTAATAAATTCTCTGTGCCTTATGAACTTATTTTAAAATATTACTGATTAGATCCTGCCATGTTTTGAAAAAAGTCTGTACGGATCCTCTAACTGAGTATTTGATTTTTTCCAACTTCAAATAATATAACACATCGGTTTCCCACTGACTTAAAAGAGGAGAGTTTGGGTTCTTCCAGTTTATGAGAATAAGTCTACGTGCCAAAAGTGTAGTGAATGCAATCACAATTTGTTTGTCGTTCTCCGCTTTAAACCCATCTGGAAGAACACCAAATACAGCTGTTAATGGGTTTGGAGGGATTGTGAGTCCAAGGCTATCTGAAAGGTAATTAAAAATGTTTGTCCAGAATAATGTTAATTTGGTGCAGGACCAGAACATGTGACCTAGTGAGGCTGGGACTTGGTTGCAACATTCGCAGGTTGGATCATGCCCTGGAAACATTTTGGAGAGTTTTAGTCGAGACAGATGTGCTCGATATATAATTTTGAGTTGTATAATTGTATGCTTTGCGCATATGGAGCTCGAGTGAATTCTCTACATTGCTACTTTCCACTCCTTTTCTGATATATTAATTGAAAGATCTTTTTCCCAGTGTCTTCTTGGATCTTTGAAAGGGAGGGATTGTAAAATGATTTTATATATTGTAGAGATGGAGTCTTAAGTCCTTGAGATTGAGCAATATTTTTTCCAGCATGGATGAGGGTGCAAGATGAGGAAAATCTGGACGGTTTTGTTTAACAAAGTTTCTGATTTGAAGATAGTGAAAGAAATGTGTAGCTGGAATGTTAAATTTGGAATGTAATTGTTCATAGGATGCAAAGACGTTGTCTATATAAAGATCTCTAAGCAAGTTAATTTCAAATTTTTTCCAAATATTAAAAACTGCATATGTTTGAGAAGGTTGAAAGAGGTGGTTCTCTTGCAGGGGTGCCACAGATAGAAGCTTCTCCGTCTTAAAATGCTTTCTACATTGGTTCCAGATTCTAAGTAAGGGCTATATTTTCTAAGGGTTATAATGCTCTGTCTCTTGCCGTTATCACTGAAATCAGAGGGTGTAGCAACACAGTGTGTTCCAACTCTGCTTTAAGATAGAGGGTTTTTACGTAATTAGCAGAAGTTGGTACACCTGTGCAAATTGTTTGTTTCAACTTGTAAGCCTTAATTTACTTCAATTGTTGCAGAACATCTGCAGGTTGTAACCTTTTAGTTGTTCCCTGATGAAGGACCATTTGAAATATTATGATTTTGTTTCAGTTTTTGCTAACCTAAACTTTAAATTTTAACCTATGGCAGTTTACTGCTTACCTTTTTGCCATTTTAGATCATCCATTGCATTTCAACAGATTATATTTCAAGGAAAACTGGAAAAACGGAGGTGTTCTGAAACTTTTGACCAGTAGTGTATCTCACAGCACATACAGTAGGTCCTCTTTAGTTTTTACACTAGCCTAAATTCATCTGGGCATGGACTTCATGAGATGGCTCACGAATGCAGCAATAATCCTGTAGATGGAAAGTGGCAGAGTACTCCTACAAACAACACATTCCAGTAAGGGTGTCTAAGTAGGCCATGTCTACAGTATGGTAGCCAGCCATGTCTGAGGTACTTCTACCAACTATGTCTAGTTCCAGCACTCATTCCCATGTCAAAAGTCAGGTAGATTATACTGTTTGCTCATTCTCTATGTGATGTGCATCAACAATGGCCTGTCTTAATTTCTGATGGGTCATCAAAAAGAAAGCTAATCAACATGAATCCAGTCAAAAAGTGTGGGGAATGACTTGAAGAGTGCAATGCCTATCCGTGTTTTGCTTGTAATCTGAGTAAGCCTTGGAAAAATTAAGAGTTATTACTTCCCCACAAACATAATCAAATTGGATTCAAGAAAGTGTTTCTTACATTCGGGCAGCACTGTGGCGCAATGGTAGCACTGCTTCCTCGCAGTTTGGAGACCTGGGTTCGCTTCCCGGGTCCTCCCTGCGTGGAGTTTGCATGTTCTCCCCGTGTCTGCATGGGTTTCCTCTCACATTCCAAAGACATGCAGGTTAGGGGCATTGGCAGTTGTAAATTGTCCCTAGTGTGTGAGTGAGTGTGTGTGTGTGTGTGTGTGTGTGTGTGCGCCCTGTTATGGGCTGGCTCCTTGCTCGGGGTTTGTTTCCTGCCTTGCACCCTGTGTTGGCTGGGATTGGCTCCAGCAGACCCCCGTGACCCTGTAGTTAGGATATAACGGGTTGGGTAATGGAGGGATGGATGCTTACAGTCAAAAACTAACTCCATATCTGTAACACAAATACAAGTTATTGTGAAGATGCGGGTTCTGCTCCATGCTCCTATCCAGCTTCTGGGAGCTCTTGAACCCAACACTGTCAGTAATGTCACAGATGAGCTGGACAGTGAGAGACACAACAAAGCAGCAAAATCAAAAACAAAATGTCCAAATAAATAAGTGCAGTGTCTCTAAAATAAGTCATTAAATAAATAATCCATTAAAACAGGTGAATCTGTGGAGGTTAAAAACACACTAGATAAAAAATTCTTTAAAAACCGAGGTTAAAATAATGGCTGGGGGCAGTCTTTCTTTAAAACTAAAGCCAGGTGCGTTCTTCTATTGGTGGCTCCCCTACTTCTGCCTTTCAGGCCCCGCAACAGGGGAGTCGCCCTACCGGCAAATGCAGCTCCTTCATTTCTGGTCCGGTAGCCCTCCAATCCCCGGCTACGTTGGGCTCCAGCCGGACTGAGACTTGGGTTCTTTCCCCAGCAGCCAGGACACTCACGTTGGGGTTCAACATGCCCAAAGCCTCCACAACTCCCACTTCCTTCAATGGTCAGTCGACCCCTCTGCCAGTCACTCCAGCTCCACAAAACTGCTCAGCTGGAGCGACTGATTCAATCTGCCCCCTCCGAGAGCCAAACACTCCTCTGGGACTCTCCTACCAGCTGCCTTCCGCCTTAATAGAGCCTGTTTTTGCTCACGTTCTCACTCTCCCGTGCCGGCTTTCTCCTTTCTGACGCCTTCTTCTCCATTAACCTCCATTCTTTCTCACTCTTCTTTTCTCCCCGCATCCACCTTGTGCTTCTAATAAATATTACGGGGATGTGGATCAGGTGTAGCAATTAGTAGCTCCCGGCAGCAATTATGGATGCGGACGACTCCACACCTGTGCACTTAAGCGAGGACCGTCCACATCATGAATCACCTGGAAACCACTCTGGCCACACTACCACGCCCCCTCTTTAAGCCGTGAGGGAGGTGATTATTTATTTAAAAAGTGGCCTTTGATCTGAGTTGTGGACCCGCTACACCACAATTATATCAACAAGATGTTATTAAAATAACGCATTTCAGACAAGTCTTCTTATTGGAGCGTTAAGACACAAATCCTACTGGCATGCTAAATGTGGTCATATAACAAGTTTTTCTTAATGTATTGCAGTTGGAATGGAAAAAATGACCACTTTTATAATATGTCTGTGTAACTAATTGGGACAACATAACTATTAGCTACTCATCTGAGCTCAATGGAGTGAATGGTCTCTGCTCATCTGTCACATCTTCCTTGGTTTGCATTTCCTTATTCTTGTTTGTGCCTTTCTTCCCCAGATCGTTTGGAAGGGGAGCGTTCTGAAGGTTCTGGACAAGACAATGACAATGAGGATGAATAGTGACTACTGATGTGCTAGCGAGTGTTTGAACATTTATTACATTTTTATCAGTACAGTGTAGAAAAATTTTCCTTACAAAACAGTACTATAATTTTTAGTTAAGACGTTTTTTGCAAGCAACAGGAGGAAGGACAAAACTTTATTACTAATATTTCCTTTGGGTTGAAATGTTCATTTCAATAAAGGTGTGCGAATGCAAACAGTCACCATAATTAAGCTATAAAAGATTTAAAAAAAAATAATGTCTTGTGAATGATGAGTGCTTGAGGATTAAAAGTGCAATATTATTTTTCAAGTGCAAATGTGTTTGAGCTTGGATCAATGTTAGAATTTTAATAACTGTAGTTAAAAGGTTAGAAATGACTTTGTATACTTGCTGAAGTGCATGTTAATAAATAAATATATCTGCCTTTTTGAGTAATAATTGTGTCCTTTTGTATGTGGATGCAGTCAACTTTTGTATGGGTGGAGATGTTGGATCATTTATAACATTAGCACCGCCTCGCAGTTTTTCAGTGCTGTTCAGTATCTGGCTATGCTAATTGTCCAAATCCTTTTGTTTTCACTAATGGCCCATCAGCTCAGCATCGTGATAACGCATCTCTACTGCCCTACCCTCAAAAGCAACAGATAGCCTAATTCAGATTGAGAAAATGTTAAAATAAGTTGCTTCTTTGTATATTGTTTGCATATATTTTCACTTTAAATGTCAGCATACGTTTTCAGTTAAAAAAAAAAAACTTCAGGGTTCTTCCACAGGGCAGAAAGCTGCTTCAGTATTTATTAGTGAAAAGGAAAACCAACACATCTCAATCAGCTGGGCAAATAAAATGATAAATGAAGTAGAAACTGATTTTCTTGGTGTCACTTCAAACAGTTTTCTTTTTTATTATATTGTGTGTGCATTCTACAATTTTGTACTGCTTTGTTCCAAGAGTGAAAATGACTCGAAGTGATGCTGTGACACAAGTGCCTTTCCAACTTGGCGTAAAATGACTTCAATATTTAATCATAAAATGAAAAACAACAGCTGGAAGCAAAAACATATACAGCAAATAGTTTATAAAAAGACAGCATGACATTTTTTTATGGATTACTGTATGTGGATAAATGGCAGGCTGTCCTCATCACCAGTCCGCTATCATTTTTTTTTTTTTTGCTGTCTAACTGCTTCACGCACTAGAAATGGGTTCACTGCACAGTATTCACTTTTATTTTGCTCTGTGTGTGTTCTCCGCACTTTATTAGTGTCTGCCTTAACCATTTTTTTGTCTTTTAGGCAAGTAGCTTATTTGCTATGCAAAGTGAAATGAAAATATTGTCAGCAGTGACTTTTCCGACATTGCCAGTGAAAGGCTCATGTTTCACATCAGTGAAGTCGAGTGTGATCTTTTTCCAAATTGGGAATAGTATCTAAAATACGAGAGATGTTCAAAAAGTTTCTGCACTTTTATATTTTCTTTAGAAACGGTGAAGGCGGGATGAGTAGTAGTTGGGCATTAAAATGTTGGTACGATGCCGGGAGAATTGTATCGCAAATGAAGGTGACTATGTAGAAAAGTGCTCATAGTTTGTTTTCGAAATTCTTAATAGAGTTTAAAAAAGTGCAGAAACTTTTTGAACATCGCTCATATATATTTGATACTTCTCTCATTAGCTATACAAAATTTGATTCCATACTTATTGAGTTTGTTTAACTTTCACTGAGTGAAGGAGCATCAACATTCTATCCTGAACAATTTTTCATCAATATGAAGGCCTGCCCTTACTTACTGTATAACACATGATGCAGTTATGCACAAAGTGTGCCAAATGTTCTGATATAGCAGCAAAGCTATCAGTATGCAAAGTGCTTAGTCCACATCAATTTTACATGAGGAAAGGAGAACATGCGAGATAGCACATTGTGAATGGAGCAATCCACGAGTGAATGCAGCTCACTTGCAATGTTTTCACAGACCCAGCAGACCTGGCATTATATGCAAAAAAAAAAAAGAACAGTCAGTTTTCTTTGTGTGTGCACACATCTACTATCAGATCTTGTATGTGATTGATTAAATGCAATTATTTGTGCGTATGAATTCAACACATGCACTGGCATATCAATATAGCTGTTCTCAAATCATATTTTTTCTCATGGATGGCTCAAGTACCACATTGCATTGATCCCTCTATTTTCACAAAGAAAGTCCACCATTTACTCTCACATTTGCATTCATTGTTGGGTCTACCAAGTCTGTGAAAACTTTGTGAGTGAGCCGCCATTCACCTCTCACTCACAGCTCAATCCTTCCACCCCTTATGTGTCACTTCACATGTTATTCCTTCCTTACATCAAATTCATGCTCACTATGTAAATAGTATTCCATGATGTGTGAAAAACATTTTGAGGCCATTACAAATGAGTTTATAGTCCGATTTTTTTTTTTTGTCTAACTGTGTTACGGCTGACCAAAAGGCATAGGGGCATATAAATAGGCCACACACAAGTGAGACAGAGGGAGATAAAACACAAAAAAAAAAACGAAAACGGCTAACTAAGAAAAGACTCCATTTATTGCAAAAAGAAAAACCTCATAAAATATGGAGAAAATTACACACAAAACAGAAACAAGATAGGAGGACAACACTAACTTGGCTGTCTAGCTAAACAAAGCTTACACAGCTAGATACACACTATCCACATTTATCACATGCAATTACATTTCTTTAACAAGAAATAAGAAACAAAAACCCAAAGCCAGGCCATCCAACCCTAACTCTCCATACCTTGCTTCGTGAAAACCAAATCCTTCTCCTGTCACACTCTCTCTCTACCCGAAACAAGAGCAAAAACATTTATTTATATAGCACATTTTCATACAAACGATGAAGCTCAAAGTGCTTTTCAGGATGAAGAAAGAGAAAAAAGACAAAATATATAAAAAATAAAATTAACATAGAATAAAATTAAGGTCCGATGGCCAGGGAGGACAGAAAAAACAAAAAGAAAACTCCAGACGGCTGGAGAAAAAAAAAAAATCTGCAGCGGTTCCGAGGCCACGAGACCACCCAGCCCCCTCAATCAGTCCTCATGGTTTTCAGGCTTCACGTGGAAGAACTTGATGATGAAAACCCAAGCAAGTTTCTTTTTTACAACCTTTACCCACCCAACAACCCAGATGATTTAATAACATTGGGCAACTCAATAGGTGGATAATTTGGGCAGGACTCACTTAAGTCGTCTGCACAAAATTAAAGAAAACAAACTGAGTTTAACAAAAAAGTCTACAATAGGTCGTAACAAACTGAAATAACTAGAGTGCTGAAAGTTTTCAGGTTTTTTTCTCTGTCAAGCATAAGGAAGCAATGTGACTGATTGTAAGTGTCACATTTTTTCAACTATTTTAAAGTTGTCTCTTGAAGATGAACAGATGTTCATATCTGGGAAACAACATTCAGTAATGTTGATAACAGCAGCAGGAGGGGATTTGTTAAGGTTAAAAGGATATGCAAGTGCAGCCGGAGGAGGTAGAGCGCGATTCACACATGGGTACCAATGTTCAATTTCAAGTCTTTTCATTTAAAAATAAAAAATAAATAAAATAAACATCAGTCATAGAATTTCAGAGGTGCTACAACATGGGCACTTCAAGTGCTGCAATATAGGAAAAGTCAAGAAAGGACTGGAGCATGACATGCACACTGATGAAGTCATAAGAAATTTAAAAACACAACGCCAAGTGGCATCAGCTGTGATGTTAAGACAACTGACGAAACACGATCAAGTGTATGATATTACATTGTGTTATGTTATTGAAATGGACATCTGTGTCTTTTGTATTGTTTGTTTTCTGCTGCCTGTTTGGTGTACAATGAGTCCATAGATTGTAAGAGTGGTTCAGTTGTAGCTGATAGTAAATTCTGTCCAGTTGTTAGAGGGGCTACACAAACAGTTGGCAATCAAGAGTAACGACATATAGCTGGACACTTATAAAAATACTAGCTGTGTAAGCCCGTGCTGTAAAAAGCATGGGGTCCTAGAAACTATTGAAATTGTCAGGAAAAAAATTGAAATGTAGAGATGTCAGGTAATTGAAAGGAACTACTCGGGGCGTCTCTCCTAGGAGGATTCGTTTTGCCGACGTGCTTGCCTTGCTTGTGTATTAGCGGCTAAGCAACTTTGTCTTTCTTCAGAGGTTTCGCTTTGCAGACATGCTGGCCTCACTTGCGTATCCTCCATGGCAGAGCCCTTACCCTGACTCCACCTGTCACTTCTGGGCCGGACAGACACACACACTACCACGTGTAAACGTTTATATACAGTACAAGAAATGTAAAGAGAAGTTACACGTACCATATTACACTTGTGTCTATACCTTTTCAAAGTCAAAGCAGTAGAGTGTCGTTCTCGAATATGTCGCCAGGCATCGTGTGCTTACAGTCTGGTCTGCCAATTGGCTTCATGCCGAGTGCATATTTCTGGTGTTTATTCCACAATCGTGCACATGACTTGGGCAAGTTTTGTTTTTGTTTTTTTTTTTCTCCAAACCACCATGAGAAATTTTTACGAGACAGTGATGATCCTGTGTTTTTGAGACTGGAGGACTTGTTCATAAAGAGCTTGTTCCCTGTGGACATTCTACTGAACTGGGGCATCAGGAGACGTAGCCCACTCAAAAGTGGCTTTTTTTTTTTTTTTCTTCAACCAGAAGCAAGTGTTGCTTCGTAGCCCTCATATTTGCCAGACCCTGCTTCCTACTTCCATTCCCACTGATGGGAAGAATATTTGTTACCATGAAAGAAATTCAGAGGCTGAACACCTAAGAACAGAAGATGAGTGTAGGAAAAGTTTCCAGGAATGGGAGAAGCACTGGAACGAGTGGATTGCATCTCAAGGACAGCATTTTTAAGGTGACTAAAAGAGAAATGCTGTAAATTTTGTAATAAAGTTTTTTTTCATCAATTTCTGGAATGTCTGGGTCCCCCTTGTAGATTTAAGTATACATTTTTTGTTTAATTGTAGGCCAACATTAAAACCTCCACCCGTCACTCTACCTGTTACAATACAGAAGAAATTAATAATAGTAAGTAAGATTTATGGAACAAAAACATATAACGTAAGATATACAATGTACAGTGCATCCGCAAAGTATTCACAGCGCATCACTTTTTACACATTTTGTTATGTTACAGCCTTATTCCAAAATGGATTAAACTCATTTTTTCCTCAGAATTCTACACACAACACCCCATAATGACAACATGAAAAAAGTTTACTTGAGGTTTTTGCAAATTTATTAAAAATAAAAAAACTGAGAAAGCACATGTACATAAGTATTCACAGCCTTTGCCATGAAGCTCCAAACTGAGCTCAAGTGCATCCTGTTTCCCCTGATCATCCTTGAGATGTTTCTGCAGCTTAATTGGAGTCCACCTGTGGTAAATTCAGTTGATTGGACATGATTTGGAAAGGCACACACCTGTCTATATAAGGTCCCACAGTTGACAGTTCATGTCAGAGCACAAACCAAGCATGAAGTCAAAAGAATTGTCTGTAGACCTCTGAGACAGGATTGTCTCGAGGCACAAATCTGGGGAAGGTTACAGAAAAATTTCTGCTGCTTTGAAGGTCCCAATGAGCACAGTGGCCTCCATCATCCGTAAGTGGAAGAAGTTCGAAACCACCAGGACTCTTCCTAGAGCTGGCCGGCCATCTAAACTGAGTGATCGGGGGAGAAGGGCCTTAGTCAGAGAGGTGACCAAGAACCCAATGGTCACTTTGTCAGAGCTCTAGAGGTCCTCTGTGGAGAAAGGAGGACCTTCCAGAAGGACAACCATCTCTGCAGCAATCCACCAATCAGGCCTGTATGGTAGAGTAGCCAGACGGAAGCCACTCCTTAGTAAAAAGGCGCATGGCAGCCTGCCTGGAGTTTGCCAAAAGGCACCTGAAGGACTCTCAGACCATGAGAAACAAAATTCTCTGGTCTGATGAGACAAAGATTGAACTCTTTGGTGTGAATGCCAGGCATCACATTTGGAGGAAACCAGGCCTATACCATCCCTACAGTGAAGCATGGTGGGGGCAGCATCATGCTGTGGGGATGTTTTTCAGCGACAGGAACTGGGAGACTAGTCAGGATAAAGGGAAAGATGACTGCAGCAATGTACAGAGACATCCTGGATGAAAACCTGCTCCAGAGCGCTCTTGACCTCAGACTGGGGTGACGGTTCATCTTTCAGCAGGACAACGACCCTAAGCACACAGCCAAGATATCAAAGGAGTGGCTTCAGGACAACTCTGTGAATGTCCTTGAGTGGCCCAGCCAGAGCCCAGACTTGAATCCGATTGAACATCTCTGGAGAGATCTTAAAATGGCTGTGCACTGACGCTTCCCATCCAACCTGATGGAGCTTGAGAGGTGCTGCAAAGAGGAATGGGTGAAACTGGCCAAGGATAGGTGTGCCAAGCTTGTGGCATCATATTCAAAAAGACTTGAGGCTCTAATTGCTGCCAAAGGTGCATCGACAAAGTATTGAGCAAAGGCTGTGAATACTTATGTACATGTGATTTCTCAGTTTTTTTATTTTTAATAAATTTACAAAAACCTCAAGTAAACTTTTTTCACGTTGTCATTATGGGGTGTTGTGTGTAGAATTCTGAGGAAAAAAATGAATTTAATCCATTTTGGAATAAGGCTGTAACATAACAAAATGTGGAAAAAATGATGCGCTGTGAATACTTTCCGTATGCACTGTACATAAATACAAAATACTTAAAAATCCAGCTGTTATCTAAACACACTGTATATACAATAAATATAAATCAGTTGAGAACATTGGCAACTCTGTTTAGAAATTTGCAAAGTTGGCACTATTACCAGGAATGAGCTTGAAAATACTGAATATGATGAGACACAGATCTTTATACTGGAGTGTCTCAGCAGCTCAGCCCCAGCGTTTTCAGAAGTACGCTACCCAACAATTCATCTGCGCTGTTAACCCCCGTCAATGAAGGGAAATGTTATGGCTTAAAACCTGCAAAGGACCAGGGTTCGAAATCTTTCCAGACAATTGGCTTCCTTTCCTTGGCTCAGAGCTTCCTCAAAATGGAGAACCATCCAGACAAAACACCCCACGGATCACCATTAATACTGTCTTCACGTGCTATTGCTGCTTTGTGACACTGCACCTTCCCACTTCAGTGCAGTCATAGCAGTTTACAGCGTGACTGTCTGGAGTAACGAGAAGTTGCTGTTGATTTGTTACTTGGTCTACAAAAAAAAAAAACTATTAAAGCAGGGGTGTCCAACTCCGGTCCTCGTGGGGCTCAGCTTTTCATTCTAACCCTTTTCCTATCAGCAAGTGGTTTTCACTGCTAATTAACTCCTTTTTGTTTCATTTTAATAGCCCTGTTTTAAAGGATTCAGTCCTCTGAATTGATCTGTTTCTTCATTAAATGGCAGCGAAATAGAAATGAGATGTGAAATGAGCCAACAGATAAAGGGCTAAATTGGAAAGTCAGACTCCAGCCAATTTCACTCCAACCAGTTTCTTAATTAGAAGGCAATTCTTGCTGTTAACTAAAGCCGTTATTGAATATCAGGACTTGTTGCTGCTCTCATCCTGCCGCAGCAGACTGTTGACTTTCTGTTTTTTCTAAGACCACCGTCAAGATGTTTTGATGACCTGAGCAGACCAACATGACCGAGACCTTCACCTTTCCTTATTTATTTTCAGGTTAGCTGGTCATGTGGCATTTTGTTTTGTCTTTCATTATTGTTTGGCTGCTCATAAAAGAAAAAGAAACAACTAAGTTGTAAGAGTCAGTTCAATTAAAACTAAGAGAAAACAAGTTAATCAGCAGCAAAAACAGCTCACAAATTAAGAAGACAGTGAGAATGAAAACCTGCAGCTACTGTGGCTCACCAGGACCACAGTTGGACACCCCTGTAATTAAAGATAATCTGTTGTGGTCTATGGCCGGCTTGTCATCACGGCCAATACCCCCAGGCCGCCAGATGGAGCTCTCCCTGCAGCATGGAGGTGCCCCAGATGCCAGCAGGGAATCATGGACTATGGAGTTTTCCCCTACAAACCTGCTGGATACCCCAGGGGCCAACAGAGGACGCTGCAGGGGGGCATAGAGAGTCATTTGTGCCCTATAACCCAGAAGTGCATCATAGGCAGAGCGACAACAGAAGTGACGTGCTTCCGGGACTTTTTATCTGACCCGAAAGTGATAAGGATCACACGAACTGGGGATTGGAACACTTCCGGGTCAGGGACTTTAAAAGGACTGTGATAGCTCTCAGACGGCGAGCTGAGCTGGGTGGAAGGGTGGCAACGCATCTGGGAGTGGTGGATTGGTTTATTATTATTGTATTGTGGTTTATGAGTATAGTGGAGAGGAGGGTGCTTTGTGCACTGTGGCATAAAAATAAAGTCAACTATTGGACTTTTATCTGGTGTCTGGAGTCTTGGACAGGGGTTCAAGGGAGCGATAGCGCCCCCTATCTGTCACACTGTATTCATTTTTCTGTCAAAATAAGGAGCAACTTAATTATATTAAATGTGTATCACTTTGCACCAAATGCAATCGACAACAGAAATGGCATTTCAGGCTGAACCGCTCAGCGATACTTCACAACTTGGGGAATTCGGGTAAACTTGGATTTGTCTGAATTGTCCAACTTGTAGCTCCAAGTTTGTCGTGTATTCATGTATCCAGTTCATTTCTAGTATTTGGCAATGTAAAGGAGAGCTAAAGCAGATTTTTACCTTTAGCCAAATGAGCAGATCTGAAGCTCTGCTTGATAATCAAGTTGTGATTTTTGTCTGAGCTGACATAGACCGTATTTGTCGATCACAATGTGGATGTACTTTTTCAGTAGTTGATGTTGTTTCCATTGTCCTTTGTAAAGATAACGCTATGTTAGCTAGCAGATTTTTTTTTGTGAAAGTGGAAAAACAATTGCAGTTGCACACATGGAATGAGGCTCCATACCAAAACGTCATTTTACTGCATTAAGGCGGCTTTTATTTCATACACAGCAGTAACCTCTCAGTAAAACAGAACACAATACACATTATAGTCATATGGCAGTAGAATACTTTAAAATCAGTTACTTTACTCTCACATTCTGAGGCACTATTTCATAATTCACTTCATTTTTCTAGACGTAGAGTCACACTGTTCCACACGTTTCTGGAATTCTGCAAGTTCAAGTGTACAGCTTACCGGGAACTTTTTTTTTTTTTAACTTGAAACCAGAGCTCATTTTTCCAATTCTTCCTAATGCCCTCTTCAAGTGTATATCGAGCTCAGGTTGTGGTATATTCAATAATTAAAGCATCGTCTCATTTTATCACAAGCACACAAATAACATTTGTCACCAAAGTATAATGAAATGCAGCACTGAATATATCTAATAAATATAAACACATAAGTATACAAAGTGTGGTTACAGTGTTTCTGAATTCTGCAACATATCTGATCACGGTCGAGACTACGGCCACAGCAAACTAGTAACAAAGTTGGCGTTCCTTGCAAGCCGGGTCCTTTATTTTGTTTATTTACACATACTAGTAATCTTATTGGCAGAAAGCTTACACTGGAATTTTTAGGCACTTGGTTGCCCAAACTGAAGATGTGGCTGAGGTGGAGGAGAAGCTTTGATTTTTAAAGTGAAAATTCATTCATCTCTTCCTCATCGTCCTCATTCCCATCATAAACAATTCCTTCATCGATGCTTTCCAGCCTCAGTCGCTGTCCATTGAGGTACCTGGGTCCTCGCTGAGTGTTTCCCTGCACTGCCCGGCCAGTAAGCAGGCTGTCTGTCCCTTTATTTCCAAAAAGAGCAAATTTGGCATCCGTCTCAATGACCTTTGCTAAGCAGGAAGCATAGCTGTCCAGAGAGATGTGGACCTCGGCTGCTACTTGTACTGGGGAATGGTATTCTGGAAGATGAAAATATTGCTAGTGAGATACAGGAAATGACACAAAATGAAAAATCGCCAGCAATCCTGACACGGTGTCTCTTGTCCTACTGTGAGTTAATGCAGAAGATGTCACCAAAATGGGGAACAATCAAGACTGCCGGTTAGCACTTCCGGGATAAAACTGTGTGCATCTTACAATATTTCCGTTGATCTTAACAAGATGATCAATCATAATGTCACTACAATATTCCTGGAATAGGCTATTACTCGCTAGACATGATTTTGCAGGGGCGGCACAGTGGCGCAGTGGGTAGCGCTGCTGCCTCGCAGTTAGGAGACCCGGGTTCACTTCCCGGGTCCTCCCTGCATGGAGTTTGCATGTTGTCTGCGTGGGTTTCCTCCCACAGTCCAAAGACATGCAGGTTAGGTGCATTGGCGATCCTAAATTGTCCTTAGTGTGTGCTTGGTATGTGTGTGTGCCCTGCGGTGGGCTGGCATCCTGCCCAGGATTTGTTTCCTGCCGTGTTGGCTGGGCTTGGCTCCAGCAGACCCCCGTGACCCTGCAGTTAGGATATAGCGGGTTGGATAATGGATGGATGATTTTGCAAATGTGATTTTCCCAATACAGGGTTTGTGAGGAGCTAAAGCCTCTCCAGACAGCAACGAGCAGTTGACAAAGCAGCCCTGGATGGGATACCAGGCCATCGAATGGCCCACTCGGTCATACCACATTCATTTAGTGGACCCTGTGGTCTAGTGTTTGAGGCAATATGTTTAATGCTCACTACTGACTCACCCAGTGGGCAAATCTCACTGTAGAAAAATCTATCCATCCATCTAGCTATATCCTAACTACAGGGTCACGGGGGTTCTGCTGGAGCCAATCCCAGCCAACACTGGCCGCAAGGCAGGAAACAAACCCTGGGCAGGGCGCCAGCCCACCGCAGGGCACGCACACACCAAGCACAATTTAGAATCGCCAATGCACCTAACCTGCATGTCTTTGGACTGTGGGAGGAAACACAGGCAGACATGGGGCGAACATGCAAACACCACGTAGGGAGGACCCAGGAAGCGAACCCGGGTCTCCTAACTGCAAGGCAGCAGCGCTACCCACTGCGCCACCATGTCGCCCTGTAGAAAACATACTATATAAAATTATTGCTGCATGTTTGATGCCAGTTAACCAAACTGGAGCCCACGTGAACACAATCAGAATGCGTAAACACCATACAGGTTGGCACACTGGGCAGAAATGAAATCAGGTTTAAATTCTGTGAGGCAGCAAGGCTACCAGAATGCCATACAAGATGAGTGTGCAAGCAAGACGTTGTCCACATCACTCCTAGAAAACCAGGGGCACTAGGGAGGAAAAGTTTATACTCCATGCCCAGTCAGACAGTCAGACGCTGATTACCTTATTGATTTATAATTTCATGGATGAATACATGCACATAAAAATCTATGATCAATCTATGGTTTGTTTATGGGGTCACTGCCACAGAGCATACTTGACATTCTTACTTTCATTCTTACTTTCAACTTTAGCAGTCCCTGGCACCACGATCAGTCAATACAACAAATTAACCTTGAAACTGTGTCTTTCTTTCTTGAAGATATTAACAGTGAAAGACAAACAGAATGAGGACTGTGGTGCTACCTTTGCAGTGCTGTTCCACCTCATCTTCAAAAGTGACAGAACTTCTTCGTTTGTGTGACCAGCCTGCTTGGTGTGAAGGATTTCCTCCGTCAGAAGTGTCATCCAGCAGCATGACATCTGTGCCTGAAGAAAAAAAAAAAAAAAAAAAAAGACTTGTTCATGTGGGAAAGTAGCCCCAACCTAAACTCTGGACATCTGATAGTTTATGCAACGAACAGGAGAGATGAGACACAGACAAAAACTGAAGGGTGAATGGTGCAAGTTTATTTACAAGAGTGCTCTACAACCGAAAATGCAGTAGTGTCAGGACCTCCTCCAACAGGAAAAACAATAAAGAGAAAAAAAATGAAACTGTGTACATACAAAAAAGAAAACCAATTGCACCAATCCCAAAATCAATACTATCCCAACACCAAATAAGTACAGTATATATACCTCCACCAAAATAATCACTAGGAGATATATGTATAACTATATATACTGTGGCGAGCGGCTGGGGGTGGTACCCAGCCGGGACGCCTGGAAGGACCAGAAGAGGGATTACGCCTCCTCCGGACCATGAGAGGGTTGGTATGGGGACCACGGGAACAGAGCATGGAAGATTAACCCTATAGGGGCCCGTGGTCACCATCAGGGGGCGCCCAGATGCCTGAGAAGCCCTGGACGTCAGCACTTCTGCCACTCCCGAAGGTGCTGGGGGATGGAAAACCAGGGACACCCGGAGTGCTTCCGGGTGCTCAGCTGGCACTTCCGCCACACCAGGAAGTGCCGGCGGAAGTTCATCAGGAGACACCTGGAGCACGTCCAGGTGAACATAAAAGGGGCCACCTCCCCTCCATTCGTCAGCTGCAGTCAGGTGGAAGAGGAAGAAACCTGGAGGAGAGGAGAGGAGTGGAGGCGGTCAGAAGGAGAGGCATAGTAGAAAGAGGCCTGGACTAATGGTGATTGGTGTGGGAGAACTAGGTTGCGTGTGCTGTTGAACACTGTAAATATTAGACATGTTTAATAAAGGTGTGTGTGGTGGTAAGCCATCGGTGTCTGCCTGTGTGTTTCCGGGCTGTTCCCGACAATACAAAAGAACATGTACAAAGCTGCCAAAATCACAACTACTCCTCCAATTGCTTAATCCTACCTCGCCTTTAGGTCCACTGACGACTCCTGTTGGCCGGCAACTCCTTAAATATAACCGGCAAGATTATCCATCTCCTCCTCGAGCCTCCACCTTATCGTGGTGGAGGGGTCTGCGTGTCCCAATGATCCTAGGAGCTCTGTTGTTGGTGGCTTTATGCCCCTGGTAGGGTCACCCAAGGCAAACTGGTCCTAGGCGAGGGATGTGACAAACAGCGGTTCAGAAAACCTCTCATCATGCATACAAACATTAGATGCCGTTTTTCATCGCCCGGACGTGGGTCACTGGGGTCACCCTCTGGAACCAAGCCTGGAGGTCGGGCTCGATGGCAAGCGCCTGGTGGCTGGGCCTGCACCCATGGGGCTCGGCCAGGCACAGCCCGAAGAGGCAACATTTTAAAAATTTATTAAAAAGTAATATTTGATAGACAAGTCAAATCGATTGAATTTTTCAAATGGCACAAACTCTTGGAGGTTTAATTGTCCAAATCTGTCCTTCCATTGTTACAACCTGACCAATCTTTAAGATTTATTGTGGGAAATAAATTTTGCTGATTTTACATTAATCCATTATTTCAGCTTTAGTTGTGCTGTTTTTAAAATATTATATACCAGTAACGGCGTACTGCACGATAACGCGTAGTGAATACACTTGACTTGCATTCATAGTATTCACAGTTTTCATTCTCTTTTGTTTGCTCAGAGGTTGATGCACTTGCTGCTTCCTGAGCAGCTCTTCTTTTCTCCACCTTCTTCTTTCGTCAGCATCTTTTTGCGTTAAAACTGATTTAAGTCAGTGTTTGTGTTGCAATTACTTGCTATGTTTTCCTTCATTTTTCACTTAAGCTGGCACTTAAGTCTTCAATCTGCCTCAAGAATGATTTAAGATATGAAGAGGTAGGGGAAGTGATGGTGAAGATGGCAGGGAATGAGAACGGCGCCCGTACACATGTGCTGCACGGCCCCCCTGTTGGCTGCTGCCGAGAGTTGATTCTACAATAAAATGAAATAAAAAGAAGAATAACCTTGGAGGTCAATCATCACCCAGAACACGGACAGTAGACGTCACGTAGTATATGTGTACCAAATTTCATGTATAGGTCAAACGGTTTGTGAGCTACAGGGGATTTAAAATCCTGGACAGACAAACGGACAGCCACGTATTAAATATAAAGACGAGTGATCAGATTTCATCATGGCAGTGGAAAAAAGTGGTTTCAGAAAATAATGTTATTGCTTAGCCTGTGCACAAATTACCTGGGCCAACATTACCTGCTGTCAATTAATCTTAATTATTCAAATATATGACGTATGTACATTTACTACATTTGTCACATTTTGGAGGTTATATTCATTTACATTCAGTTTGCCTAGAAAAACCAAAGGAATGGCAGAAATCTAGCACTTGCATATTCATATTCAGCAATGAAGTATGCCGTTTTGCTCATGTCTGTGACTACACATTTCTATTAACACAGTACATGTCATATTAACAGGGAGATGTGCTTTTTGCTTCGAGGCACTGAAACACTCCATACAATTTATTTTGGTGTTAACAAATGGAGCAGCTCATTTCATTACTGGTGTAGACATGCTGAATAGGCACTTTGTCTGAAACGTGCCTCAATTTTTACTTGTGTACAGACTTGTTATTACAGATAATGAATGGAAAGCCTCTGTTCTTTTATTGGAGCTGTGCAGGACGCTGTATTAAAAAGAGAATTAATCATTTAAAAAGTGCAATCATTTTATCTACTCTTCCAAATTTATGATACTATAAGTTAAATGATTACAACTCATATCTAATTGGTCACATCATTTTGCTCCCAAATCTATTTCTGCACTAACTCAGTAATGTGATAAAAGTGGCAATATTAAAAGCCTGTGTGTGTTTGTTTTGGCTTTTTTATATTGATAAATACCGTTTCTGTAATTCTCCTACCTCAAACACATCCTATTTTTCTTTTTGATGTGTTGATGCTATAGCACAGGGTGGGCAAAGTCAGTCCTAGAGGGCCGCAGTGGCTGCAGGTTTTTGTTCCAACCCAGTTACTTAATCAGAAGCACTTATTGCTCAAGTAACACTTCTCCATTTTAGTTGTCTCGCTCATTAAGATTTTGAACCCTTATTGCCTATTTTAGTCTAAACAGCTGTATTCTTGGTTTCTAATTGCTCCTTATTAGCAATAAGATGCAAATGACAAAAGAAACTAGCATTTCTCCATTTAACTTGTTTCCATTTAGACCTGTGTGTATTTAATGTGCACTATTTGGTTTAATTACATACTTAGAAGGAAAGTGAAGAGAAAAAGTAAAGGATTAAGAATTACTCCTCAATTTTAGACTACAAATAATTTGGACGATATCCTTAGAATGGATAAAAAATCTAGGGTATGAGAATGACCTGACATGGCAGATTTAAAGCATTAACAAGTCATGAAATTAAATTACTGGCAAGGATTATTTTCTAATTAAGCAAATGGGTTGGAACAAAAACCTGCAGCCACTGCGGCCCTCCAGGACCGACTTTGCCCACCCCTGCTATAGCATCAGCACTGTGAGACATTTTTATTTCTAGATTTTACTCATACATTACTGTGGATTCATGCATTAGTACGGTACAGAGTTCTACTTGGTACTCCTGATACTGTAAAAAAAACTAGTACCATTATCTTTTTGGACTTTTGGTGTTGACTTGGTACTGAAGTACCGGTTACTGTGATATCTCTAATACAGAGCTGTTAGTGCAGTCAGGAATATAATTATTTTTAAATCTTAATCAAGCAAGTTATTTTAATGCAATATGTTATTCAAATATTTAGAGCTCAGTTTGAATGAAAACCAACACAACCCCAAAAGAAATGACTTAAATGAAAAATGGTAGTGACAGTCATTTCCCAAACTAATAGAAACAGCAAATAAATGAAATTATATCAAATTAAAATTACATTAACCAAAGTTTACCAAGACAAAAGACAGAATAAAGACTGGAGTAGGCCAGTGCTGTTAGCTTCTCAATCAATATTTTAAATAAAAAATGAAAAGGCCAAAAGACAAAAAAATGTTCCATTTACTCTTCTCCTCCTCCGAATTGGCCCCCACAATTTTACGTGTTAACCCCAGCAGACACATCAAGTACTACAAGAGGGAGTTACAAACTTTATTAGCCTACAGAGCACTATGGGTAAAATGAGAAAAAAGGCACACTAAAATGTTGAACAGGGTGCTTTTACATATCGTTAGTGTGTCATCATAGGACAGGAACTGTTCTGGGCCAACTGCAGCAGTCCATTGTGTGTGCTCTCGCCTAACAGACAGCATCTTTCAATTATTTCTCTTCTGTTGTCAGCTTCAAATGTCAGAATCTTCACAGTGCTACATAAGCTTGAATGATAAAAGCGTGTGCTCATCTTACTTTACAAGTCAACATATATATTCTTGTCTTTAATATTTTTACCTCAAAATGTATGTACAGGGGTGGCACGGTGGCACAGTGGTAGCGCTGCTGCCTCACAGTTAGGAGACCAGGGTTCGCTTCCCAGGTCCTCCCTGTGTGGAGTTTGCATGTTCTCCCCGCGCTCC
This sequence comes from Polypterus bichir lapradei, assembly GCA_026402145.1. Classification (NCBI taxonomy): domain Eukaryota; kingdom Metazoa; phylum Chordata; class Cladistia; order Polypteriformes; family Polypteridae; genus Polypterus; species Polypterus bichir. The sequence continues at coordinate 37,870,692 of JANRMT010062831.1, read as the reverse complement.
GGTTTCCTCCCACAATCCAAAGGCATGCAGGTTAGGTGGATTGGCGATTCTAAATTAGCCCTAGTGTGTGCTTGGTGTGTGGGTGTGTTTGTGTGTGTCCTGCGGTGGGTTGGCACCCTGCCTGGGATTGGTTCCTGCCCTGTGTTGGCTGGGATTGGCTCCAGCAGACCCCCGTGACCCTGTGTTTGGATTCAGCAGGTTGGATAATGGATGGATGGATATATGTACAGGTATTTCTTTTTATTTGTGGAATGTGTACATTTATAGTGATTTCAGAAAGTGTGTGGTTTTCCATGGACAGTGCCAATTTTTGTTGTGCTATAATGTGGAATTTTTTCCTTACCATGCAAAAAGCCTGCAAACATTTATAAAATGAAAAATTGGAACATATATTCATTCATACACCGTATTTACATTCCACAGCCAGAGTTTTGAGGAAATCCCTCATTGCCACATTTTTCATTTTGTCTCTTCTTGATTATTGCCATGTCCATCTGAACTTGGTTTTTACACATTCTTCCCTTCAGATTTGCCCAGTTTTCCATTAAGTAATCAGAATGTTTGAAGTCTTTCTAAAGATTGTTTGTGGTTATGCCTAATGCTGCTCCATTGTTGCTTTTGTTAGTCTTATTGTTGAACTGTTTATTTTTCATGCAACTGTATTTAGCTCCATTGTTTTCTCCATCCTGATCGGTACCCCAACCTATGCTCCTGATAGCTATCTGTGTTAAGCTGTTGGCATTGCTACCATAACAGACATGGGGGAAGGGTGGTAGGGCTACAAAGGCAATAAACAGCCTCTAGCTTCTTCTAGGACAAAAAATTGATTTTCAGTTTATTCAGATAACAGAATATTTGTCAAATTGTCTTGTGATCTGTGAGATGCCTTCCTGAAAACTCCAGGCATGCGATTATGAGTGTTTTTGTTAAAAGTGGCTTCTTTCCAGCCTCTCGCCTACAGAGGCCACTACAACTGTGAAGTGCCGCAGGTATCCTCTGGATTGATCCCCCTGTCTATGCCATGGAACTCTGTTGTCGTCAGGATGGCCAATTCAATGACCAAAATCTGCGTTAGGGAAAAAAATATTGGTATCCTGTATTCTTCCTATTGCCTAATGATTTATTTGGCTGCTCTACTGCATAGTTTAATAAAGCCTTCCCAAAATTCAGCTCCTTGGTAGACATACTGATCTAAAATAAAATTTTATCAGTCACGCCTCTACCAAACTGAGCTATTTTGTCTAAAAGTAGTTCAAACAACTGCAATTCTAACATGTGGTGTCAAAAGATTAAGGGATAAAAAAGGTAGCAGAATACTTGAGAAATACAAATATTTCTTCATATTGTATATAATTCCAGAATGTGTAGTATCATTTAACAGAAAAAAATGTAATATGTCTCATATAAGAAAAATTGCATATATTTTAAGGATGTGAATAATGTAAAGGTTTATGTTAATTGTGTGTTCCACTTTTAAAAACAATTGTGTATTAGAACAAATTTTGTATTTGCATGAAGCTCCTGAACCAGCTTTGAGCAGGTCAGACATTGGACAACTTGGTGCCATCTGGCCATTTATCCAACGAGATTTGCACTAGAGGTTCGTGGGCAGAGCAGAATAAAGTCTTGGTTGGACATACCTGAGTCTTGAGAAAAACTGACCCCTGTGTCACCAGTACTACTGCTGTTTCCCAGAAGTTGCCCTCCTCCAGCAATCATTGCAGTCAAGTGGGGCGAAAGACCCAGGTCTGGAAAAAAAAGACATTTGCAAATGATCAAATTTTATATTCACAAGGATAAGAAAATATTTAAAACATATTTGTGATATTTTATGTAACCAGATCAATAAGAAGTAGAGGTTCGCCTAAAGCACAGTGCTGCTTTATAAAGCACTAAAGGATGGGATTCACTGTAAAATGAGTTATATGAAATACAGAGTGCCTGATAAAGAACAGGAAGAACAGGAACTGACCCAATCAGCCTTTATTTTATAACACTGTTCATCATGCTTCCCAAGTTCAGTTCTGGGGGACCCCTGTGGCTGCAGGTTTTCATGTCCACCAAATTATCTGTTTATTTGGACCTTAATTAAGGAGGCTGTTTTTCAGTTTCTATGTTTTGGTGCCCGTTCAGAAATTACAAAACTAAGTTTTGAAATTCAGAGAACATTTTGTTTTAACCTTCATTTGTAAGATTTTCATCCAAATCATGCTTTTCATTGCTCTTTTCCACGTGTTCTGGTCATTGACTAATAATTTCAGCCTTTCAGTATTCAGCATTGTTTGCTCTGCTTATCATTATTTACAGGTCATTACTGTAACATGTACAGAAATACGGTGACATTTTTACTTGCATGAGCTAGAACACTACAAATGTAACAATTTTTCATCCAAAGAAATTTTTTGGATAAAAATAGCAAAGAGTTTGGCTGAATATGTAAAAATGGTAAATCTGAGATGCTCTTTTCATTGCACTCCTATGCTAGTTAGGGATGAATCTGTCAATGAGCATTTCCTATTTCTCAAGGACGGAGTGATACATCACACAAGGCATCTCTTGGTTTCTAAGCTGCTGAAGTGGCCGCTGATGAAGACTTGGCTGCAGCAAATTTGTGGGAACAACGAGCATAGATAAGTGAGGCCTTTGTTGCGCCGATGGCTGGATGCGTGGGCCAAAATCCTTATTTGTCATCATTTATACCAAGTCTTGACTAAAAAGAGTGCCATCATTAAAGAGAATGTGAGTAAGATGATCTCCAAAGGGTATACTGCACCCATGGTTTTGCTGAAAAAGAAGGATGGGTCTTTCTGATTCTCCATGGACTATAAAGGTCTGAACAGCAAGACTTGTCAGAATGCACAGCCCATGCCCTGGTACATGATATTCTATAGTCATTTCATGGAGGCTCCATTTTCTCCACCTTGGATTTACACAGTGGCTATTGGCAGGTGCCGATGGAGAAGAGGAACAAGCAGAAGACAACAGCAATCACCTTGGAAAATTTGTTCTATTTCAATGTCATGCCCTTTGGTTTGAATAATGCCAGAGGCAAATTTCAGAGTTTAATGGAGCTTTATGAAAAATCTGCTTTTTCTACATTGATGATGTCATCATTGTCTCCTATAGAACTTCATTTGCAGGACTTGAAGTAGTCTTCCAGGGACTGCAGCATGCACACCAGATGCTGAACATGGGTAAGTGTCACTTCTTTCAACCCCAAATCATCTTTCTGGGGCATGTGTTGTCAGGCCAAGGAGCAGAGGTAGATCCAGAGAAAAATAAAGCCATCCAGGAATACCCCATGCCCACTGACCTAAAGGAACTGCAACAATTTCATGAGTTAGCTGGTTGTTATCACACATTCATTCAGAGACTAACTGATATCACTGCCCCTTTCAGTCATCTAAAGAAGAAAGATGTTCCCTGGGAATGGATTGCCAAATGCCAGGATGTGGTTGACTAACTCAAGTCAGCATGGTCATCCTTGCTTTCCCTAACACAACAGAACAACTGCTCACCTTACAGAAACAGAAGGACGCTAGGTGGGATTGCACCGTGCTAATCCAAAACAAGAATAATGAGGAACAGGTTATATATAGCCTATGTATCTTAGGATTTGTGTGGTGCTGAACTCAGCTATTCCACATTAGAGAAAGAGTGTTTGGTGGTTGTGTGGGCAGTAGAGAAATAGCGCCATTTCCTGGAGGGGTTGATTTTGAAGTGACAACATACCATAATGCTCTGACCTGGTTGTTAAATCACCAAAAGACATGTTCCTGGCAAACCTGGTGGTCACCGCACCTTCAAGGTTTCTCATTTAAAGTCTTATGCAGGAAGGGCTGTGGCAACACTGTCCCACATGTCTTATCTTGGGGACTGTCATTTTAGGGACTGGTTAACTTTGCAGCTGCACTGGGTCATCTCCTAAGTTGCCCATGGACATGGTGGACATAGCAGGTGCCCAATCGACCACTCCTGTGCGCCAGGGTCCTAAGAAGGGGACAACTGAACCAAAGCCGTCCATTTTGTGGATCTTCAAGGAGTTCATTATAGATCAGTTCCAACTACCCTTGGAGGGACCAAATTATACCTGGTGGTCCTGGAAGAATATCTGTAGAATTCCTGGCCTTTTGGTGAACGTCTGGGACAAATAAATACCTTGCAGAGGATCTTGTAAGTGGCCTTATGGCACAGTGTAAGGATATGTGGCAACATGTGAAGATCTGTCTTGTGTGTCAGTAGTACAAAACCTAGTAAGTCAGTCCGTCATCTACAGCTAACCGTAGCTGAGAACCTCAGGAAGGTATTTCCTGCCACTACATCGCAAAAGACCATCCTGATGGTAGTGATCGATTACTTCACTAAATGGGTGGAGCTCTTTGCAGTACCTGCTCCACCCCGATGAATGAAATGTTAATTTCCTGGTTGGGTACAAAGTACCTGATGTCTAATCAGAGTCCGCAGTTCATGTTTTCTATATTGGAAGAGCTCTGATCCCCGAGCCAATCTGATGGAATAGGTGAACAGAACCCTGAAGACCATGACGGCCTCCTTTATGGCTGGTTTTCATCAGGACTGGGATAAGTGACTCCTTGAGCTTAGGAGCCTTGAACACAGCTGCTCGCAAAGTTACTGGGGAAATTCCTGATCTGGCTGCATTACACAGACAGCTTAAAGGCACACTCAACAGGCTTATTGCCACTCCACCATCTCCTGATACCAATATATACAACTCCATACAGAACTTGGAACAGTTAAGGGACGAATTCAGAATAGGCTGGATTCAACATCCAGACAAGTATTATAATGCCCATCGCTGAAAGGCACGCTTGGTGGTGGGAGGCTTACTCTGAACTAGATCCCACCACCTCTCTGATGCTGCACATAAATTCTCTCCCAAGTTAGTGCCTAAATGGGAAGAATCAGCAAAGGTCATTAAAAGTACAGGAACAGTTAACTAGCTTATTCAAAAGGAGACAAGAACAGACTAAAACTGGCATAATACATGTGGCTAACATCAAACCATGCTATGGGCCTCCCTTCTCCACAAATTGGGGAGGGTCAAAAAATATCGATTGTGTTTGACCAATGCTTATAAAGCGGTGTTTATCTGACTTATTTCTCTATATTAAAAAAAAGGCCCAAAGATGAGTTTTTTCCCCCTATGCAAACTACAAGGATGTCACCAATAACAACACTTGACTTATTGGAGGTGGAGAAAGGATCTTCTGTTTAGAGAAAGGGTCATGTATTTCAAAGGAGACATCAGTAAAGACTGGGAATTAACATCATAAATGCTGCCAGCATTTCACCGAAAGGAACAACATATCATCACTTTTCATCCAGTTACTAAGAGCAGTCAGGTGATTTGGGCCTTTTCACCATCTGCTACACACGGCTGTCAGACTGCCATCTGGACTTACCGGTGAGAATGTTTTGGTTCATATTTTGGAATAACCCCTTCTGAACTGGATTTTCTACTGTCTTTTCATCACTTGGATTTTGCCAGCTTCCATGCATTTTTAATTCCCTGTCATTACCGTGTTTTCATAATAAACTTTGTGTGTATGTGGATGTTTGTTTTTATTTTGTAAATATTTGTGTGGGATAGTTAAGACAAAGGTGGTTGGAATCAGATATGGACTTTTTTTAATAACTATACACATTTGCATTTATATTGGGATCGGGGAAGTGAGGGTGTATGTAATATTTCAGCTTTCTTATATTTGTTTTACATTACACAGCCTTTATTTTTGACTTACCTGTTTTTGTTCATCCACTGGGGAGTTTAAGAGTAGAACAGGTGAGACATTTAGAGATAAGTACAGTGTGGTTAACCCAGACTTCACTCTAGCAATGTCCTAATATGAAACCTGCTGTCATTCGTGTGTAAGCATAGTTATTAACACATCGAATTTTAGTTTAAGGACAACAGAATAAAGGTAACTGCAGCTTGTCTGAGAACTTTTAAAATTAAAGTATGATAGCTATATTAATATTACTGTTGTTTGTGATGGCCTCTTGATAAAAGAGCAAATAGGAAATCTGAATTACAAATTCAAGTCTTTGATATCCAGTCTAATGAAAATGTTATAAGCTTCATGTGTTGTAAAATGTAGCACCATATCCCAGCATGCATTTTCATTTTTCACCTCCGATCTCTGTAATATACCTGTGAATATGAAGAAGTCTGTGTATAAGTAAGGTAACTGAACCTTTATGTTACTTGTTAGCAAATGCAAGATAATTACTTACAAAATGCAAATAATTTCTTTTGGATTGCTACATGTTTTTTTTGATAGTGTAAAAAGCACCAAGTGAGGAGAAACACAGAGTCATGGGTGTATTGATTCTGCCATAATAAACACTGCTGGCCCTGCCCAATCAATAAGTGCTGTCATCTGCTGGCTGCAACGCTACAAATTATTTTTCCTTGTAGCCACTCCATATTTGTAAGTGCTCAAGCGGCTAAGTATATATTTTTTTAATCATTAAGATTTATTTTTTATTAAAAAATCTTTTTGTAAACTAAAGCCCTCTGCTGCCTGGTTCGTGTTTGAAATGAAAGAGTCCTAATCTAAGTCTCATCATTTACTTGTTTAACCGCTTAATTCAAGTTCACTTTTCATGATCATTCCCTCCTTATGAAAATACTGAAAAGGACATGTAGGTAAATATTTGCATGGGGTTGGAGAGTTAATGCGATAAAGTAATTAGTAATGTGATTACTTTTTTGTGGAAATAACAAGTAAGTAATAATATGTAGCAGATTAGTTTTTTTAGCAGCTATCCCAACTATGATGATTATATACAGTAGTTAAACATAGCAAGAACCATTTCATATAGTTTATCAAAGACATTAGAGTATGTGCACTGGCTGACAATGAGGGTTAGATAGCATACACGGTGACAGATTTAAAAGGTGTGTATTGTGACAACAATCTGGCTCAGAATGCCTACAAGACAAAAATGATACACAACATAATTATGACCTTTTTAATTAGTAGTTTTTGATTATTTAGTTGTTCTAACATATTTAAGCCTGTTATGGCTGTCCCATTTCAAAATGTTGTATAGAAATTTATCTGTTTGTCGATGTAGGTCTTGCTAATTGTTTTTGAATTTTAAAAGTATCACTTAAAGATATAATGCACAATACTGAACCTTGAATGGCTTTACTGATTATGTGCCCTTATACTCATTCAGCTTTGTGGATGTGATCTTCTGTTACAATTTTTTTTCTGCCAGCCTAGATGTTCATTTCCACACAGAAAACTCCCCTGTTCTCTCTGACTTTTTACTTGCAGTCCCTTCATTTGTTTGTTTTAGCAATTGCCCTTCTTTGTTATACTGTATTGTCAGCACTTAACCAAATTTCTAGCCTTCAAATCTCTGGCCATAATTCATTGATATTTCCTATGCTGTTATTTGTTCTTTCACTTTTGCCATATAACCTTTTTTTGTTGTTGCTTTATATTGTAAACATCTTTTTTCGGCTGCTCCTGTTAGGGGTCGCCACAGCGGATCATCTTTTTCCTTATCTTCCTGTCCTCAGTATCTTGTTCTGTTACACCTATCACCTGCATGTCCTCATTCACCACATCCATAAACCTTCTCTTAGGCCTTCCTCTTTTCCTCTTACCTAGCAGCTCTATCCTTAGCATCCTTGTCCCAATATACTCAGCATCTCTCCTCTGCACATGTCTAAACCAACACAATCTCGCCTCTCTGACTTTGTCTCCCAACCGTCCAACTTGAGCTGACCCTCTAATGTACTCATTTCTAATCCTGTCCATCCTTGTCACGCCCAATGCAAATCTTAGCATCTTTAACTCTGCCACCTCCAGCTCTGTCTGCTGCTTTCTGGTCAGTGCCACCGTCTCCAACCCATATAACATAGCTGGTCTCACTACCATCCTGTAGACGTTCCCTTTCACTCTTGCTGATATCCGTCTGTCACAAATCACTCCTGACACTCTTCTCCACCCATTCCACCCTGCCTGCACTCTCTTTTTCTTTTCTCTTCCACAATCCCCATTACTCTGTACTGTTGATCCCAAGTATTTTTTATATTGTAATCATCTGATTTGTAAAATTAATTTTGATACATGATGTTAAAAATTGACAGTTATTCACACAAGCTTGTCCTAATATCTGTCAGTATTGGATGTTTTATTAACACCTGCTGATATTATTAGTTTATACATTTGATATTGGATTCTGATTTTCTGTTCCTTATAATGGACCTTGGTGAAGGTACATTACATTAATGGAACTATTAAATAAAAAACATTACATTAGCCATATCAAAATAAAATAAGTATTAAGGACAGACAACCAAATGATGCTTCGCTTGACATTTTGACGAAGGCGTGCACCCATAAAGTCACTACCATTCAAGTAGTATTTGGCACGTTTTAAACATCCATCCATCATCTTACTCCAAATACAGGGCTGAAGTAGGTCAGAGCCTCTGTCATCAGCAAACATTACAGAGAACCCACTCATTCAATTTAAGGGTTGCCAATTAAACCAATATTCAAGTTTTTGGAACGAGAGAGTAATACAGAAAAATTTACAAAACTAGATGTTTGATGAAGCCATGCAGCTGCACCACTAGTATGTACCATTCCCAGTAATTTTATATTCCTAGTATTAAGATAAATCAATATCTGGTGATGGTAGTGTTGTTAGCTGTGTTCCAAGATTTTTCAGGTAAAGAAGATAGAAGTTTCGAGGTAACATTGTTATACTCACTAATCATGGTGCCGGAGAATGGTGAACATCTTGCATGCTCATTAGCAAAACATCACTGCACTAAGTACCCATCACAATAATGACCCCATAAAAATATACATTCAGACTGTTCTGAACATCAATTCAAAGATAGTAAACTATTATCTTTGTTAACACTTGTCACTATATTTTATAGAATTATTTTACACTGATGTAACCATGGGATTAACCATGTATTTTTGTGAATATAAACATTTGCCAAAGGGCCGCATGGAAGTATAATGTTAAGGACTGTTGCCCACATCCTAGATTTGAATCCAATGACTGGTTATTGCCTATATGGAGTTTACACATTTTCATCATGATATCTTCTTCCAGGTACTTACTTTTTCCTCACATATCCCCAAACATATGTATGTTAAATTAACCAACATTTTCAAATTGTCCTCGAGTGGGAGCTTGAGTGAGCCCTGCAATGCACTGGTGCAGTATCCAGGGTTATTTCCTGACTTGTGCTAGAAAAGGTACCAGTTCCTAAAGCTACTTTGATCAATCAGCCACCAATCTATATCAGCCGATTATCACTAAAACATAGTCAATCAGTGATCAGAAAAATTTGACGGAACACAAAAAATGATCTTTTCAGTCCCTGCTTTTCTAGGCTTTACAGTAATTTAGTTGCAGTGCTACTTTATGCAAGGTATTACTGTAATTAAGCCAATGCATGTCTTTTTGTTGTGTTTTTTGTTTTTTTTGTAGTGAAATTCTTTTAGTGTAAGCAAAGCAAGTCAAGGCTTGGTTTACATCAGAGCAGAGATAACTGCAATACTAGCCTTTACGCTAAAAAAAGTGGAGTAATAAAATGAGAAAAAGGAATCGGAAAAGTTGTCCTGTGCAGTAAAACAAACAGCAAGAAAAGCTGCTTTAATGAATTCAGACCTTTTTATTTTATCCTTTAATTAAAATGAATACAATCTGAGTTTGAACCACGACCTTGTTTTAAGTGCCTCAGCTTTTCAATTTGGAAAAGATAGATGAATTTGAAATTGCTGCTTAGTTAACAATAGTCTTATTAGCAAAATGTATTTTACTTCTAAACTTATTAAGCATGTTAGTCTTGTGTCTTCTTGATAAACAACTTTTGAAACATTTGTGGGTTTTTTAAAGATTTGTACTGTGTTTATTATTTGATGTTGTTACATGTCTCTCTCTCTCTCTATATATATATATATATCTAGAAAAAAAATATATATATATAAATATATACTGTATATATATAAAAATATAAAATAAAATCTTGGAAGGAGACGAGATGTGATTTTCTCTTAGAGACACTTGTACATCCTGCGAGACGAGTCCACACCCAGGCCGGAAATAAAGGACAAAGAGTAGATGACAAAGTAGAACGTTGTAAAGAATTCAAAAACGTTGGCACGGTATACATGCAAAGCAGATTTGAGATAATGGAAGTACAAAAATTCGTTAAGTATCAAAAAAAGGATAGGAAAAATTGCATTAGCGCAAACAAACGGAAATTATTACTGAATGTTGTGAAATAACGAACAGCAAAAAGAGATTGAATATATTGTTCAGATTTAAACATTAAGTTGGAGACTTGTAGATCGTCTAATTCATGTTGCCAGCGAGAATTAAGGTTCCAAAAACATTGGCGTGGTATGAAGTCCCGTGAGACGGACACTTTTAACATGAGATTCTTTCAAGTCACACCCTACTTACAACTATTTTCAAACAAGACCACTAATCTAACCTCAGTAGTATTAATGCTTTTTTCAGACACAGTTCCTGTGCTCTCAGCTCTTAGTCGTGTGAATGCTTTTGGCAGACACACTTCCTGCGCTCTCAGCTCATAAATTTTTCAGGACAATAATTTTATGCATTCTAGATGACACGTCAATGACTAAGCGAAGAAGAAAGAGCATGGACTAATATTCGAAAAAGTCATTTTATTTATTAGAGAGAAAAAAACGATATTCACTCACAGGCAGTTATATGTTGTGTTGTTACGATGCAAGTCCAAACATGGAATCAAAATTCAATGCGATCTTGAAGAAAAGTTAATTCCAAATATTGTTTTTACTAAAGTTTTAAAGTAAAAGTGAAAAAAATGCATATGTAACAATTCCCATAATACTTTTTTTTTTAATGATAGGCCTTTAATGAATAAATATGACAGCTTGTAATTATGAGAAGCATTTTATTTGCTTTTATGCCATATGTATTATGGATGCAAAGTTTTGTATATATCAGCATGTATTTTTAAGAATTTAAGAAAATCCTACAGAATTTCATTTTGTTAATAAAAACATTAACAGTTAACACCTGTAGCCTAGTTTAAATTATAAAAATGCACTTTACTATACAGCATAAGGGTTATATGTGTCTGGTTATGCACAGCTTAGTGCAAAACGTTTTTTAAAGGAATAAAGGGGAAAAAAAACTTGGAAACGGACAATTAATTAACATGAAATTGATGATCGGTATCAGCCTTAAAAAACCCGATCGCAGCATCCCTACTAATTCCCTGTTGCCATGAATTTGATAGGTTTGAGAAAGCTAATATGTGGTAAACAATTTTTGAAAACTAGGTCCTTCCTGAGACACTAGGCAGCCATCACTAAGGAAAGCACCTGTTAATATAAGAAATGTTTATAAAAACATTACCTTAAAACAGAAAAAGATGTATGTTTTCCAAATAGCCAACAGGCATAAAACCCATTTTCTAAACTACTGTTGGTGAGTTTGTGATAATGTGCCTTTGAAAATTAACACTAATGTCAAATGTGAGATTTTACTTAGGTTTTACTCTGTGAGCAAGCTTTTGAGATCCCTGGTCATGGATTCAACATTTCCACCATGGTAGCTGAAGAAAGCACTATGGTACAAGCTATAATAGCACAAACTATATTAACTCACCAGTGATTCGATTGGAGATACTAAAGAGCCGTGAGGTTCTGTGGCGAGTGATGAATGACTCCCTGTAGTAGCGATCTCCAAAGCACATTCCCAACAGTTCCTTTCGTACAGTCTTGTTCCACAAGCCATAAATGAGAGGATGACACACTGCACTAGTGAAGGATAGCCATGATGCCAAGGTTTCGAGTCCAGGTGACACACTTCCCTTGCCCCACAAAGCTTCCGTACTAATAACTGCCACATATGGTCCCCATGTAAGAGCAAAAGTGCCAATTACCACCAAAATAGTGATGAAGGCCTTGCATTGGTTAGCAGAGTAGACAATACCAGGAAATGAACTTTTCCGGCTGCCATTGGAGGAGGTAGATGTATTAGAGTTCTTACGACCATTCTTCTGTGAGGTTGTTTCCTCTTGAGCAATCACCACTGTTCCACAGTGGATTTTACGGGCTTTGATCCGAGCTATCCGGAAAATAAAGCCATAGCAAACCAGCATTACAAAGAAAGGCAGCAGAGCACACCAGATAATCCAAAAGGCAGTGTAGCTCACATCTTTGTACCAAGCAGCAGTACATGTCCATTTAAAGTGGTCAAATTCAAATGTGGACCATCCAAAAAGAGGAGGAAGACAACCAATAAGAGAGTGTAGCCAAATGTAGACAATGGCTACCACAACTCTGTTTCCAGTGATCTTCATTGGGTAAACCATGGGATATAGAACAGCATAGTACCTGAAGGAAACATAAGAGAAAAGAGTTAATAAGAGCAAAATATAATTTAGAGACAATGATTTTAGAAACGATGGAAACCATTACACATTTTGGATAATCTAAACCTTAAATATAACAGATCATACTGTTTGGAGTCTGCATTCCCTGACTGAGTTTATATGGGATTTCTTTGGACCTCTAGTGTCTTCCCCCAACTGTACACTGATACTGTTAGACTGAAGAGCACCAGCAACAGCTGTGTTTGTTTGTGTCTGGATAAATGCAGACTGCCTCAAATCAATTAATGTGGTTCTGAATAAAATTAATACATTCAATAAAGTTAATAGGAATCTGTATTACACACTAATTAATAAATTCACTTCTAATAAAGTTTAAGCAATAGTGCAGGTCAGGTTAGGTTGGGAAGCTTGCACTGGTACAGCGAGTTGCCACACCTACCACATGACAAAATAGTTTGGGATCCTGGTTGGCAACCCCCTGGGCAGACACAAGGTCCAGTCCCATCCACTGGAAATGCCCTCAGCCAGATGTTATGTGGGTGTCCCCTTGGCCTGGTCCAGCCACTTGGGTCCTCAACAATGAGGATCTTGTGAGCCGGATCACCATTGGGGAATCGTGCCACATGGCCGTAGTGCCGTAACTGACACTACCTCACAATGCAGGTAATGTGCCTCACTCTGGACTCTGTGAGCAACCGCTTATTCGACACAAAGTCAAACAAGGATTCTCCGGAGAGAGACAGTACCAAAGGAGTCCAGTCTTCGTCTAAGGTCACTGGATAGCGTCCATGTCTCACAACCATATAGCAAGACAGGAAGTACCTGGAATCTAAAGACTTGGACCTTCATCCTTTTGCATAGATATTGGGAGTGCCACATACCCATTTCCAGTGACCTCATGACCCCCCCCACACTCCCAATCCATCTACTGACTTCATAGGAAAAGTCACCAAAGACATGAATGTCAGTGCCGAGGTAAGTAAACCTTTCAAGAAGGTTGATGCTCTCTCCACAGACAGACACACTGCTGATGGCTGTGCCCAAAAGTTCACTAAAGGTCTGGATCTTGGCTTTTATCCAGGACACTCACAAGCCCAGACACTCGGACTCCCCGCTCATTCTCTCGAGAGCCCCAATCAGAGCCTCCTTTGATTCCATGAAGATCACAGCATCATCAGCAAAGTCAAGATCCGTGAATCTTTCTTCACCAACAGATGCCCCATAGCCGCTAGACCCCATGACCTTGCCCAACCACCATTACTTTCAACAAAATATACAATGAAAAGTAATTGTATGGGGTTATTTTTCATTACAGTACTGTGAGAGAAACTTAATTTTCTTTGGTATTCAAAATCAGTCATTCAACAACTTTTGCATTTTTTAATTATTCAATTACTATAGCATAAGATGCTGAGTTGTTAGCACTGCTGTCAAACAGCTTTAGGCATGTTTGATTTCTGGCCCAACTCTTTTCTCAGCAGAGTTCTTTCTATAATCATTTTTAGGTGGTTCTCCCAAATCTTAAAGGCATAAACATTTGGTTCATTGGATTTTTAAAGTCTAAATATTCTTCATTGTAGAAGAAATTTATTATTTTTCACCCTCTGATGGAGGTCCATAGAGTGCTAGATTTCTGGAAAAGGATTATGATTTATAAATAATATCATAATTTGTAATCATTGACATTGAATAGTCTAAAATAATGCTCCACATGCTTATGTTTGAAATGTGTCATTTTGTTAATTTTCTGGGAGTGGCTCTTTCAGGGCTAGGACCACCCGTAAAGAATCAAATATCAAAAGTATTATCATATTTATGATTAGCAACCTTAAGTTGATGTAGCATGTGGGATGTGTGGGATCGGTTGATGTGGCATGTATAGTTTAAGGTCCATCTGGTCATTTTCGCTGTAGACAACAATTGCTTTAATCTCTATTATATGGGAGTAATTTGCTGTAAAAATATGGTCCACAAATGACCTAAAAATTAGTGGTTTTCAAGCCTAGAGGGCAAAACATAGAGGGGAATCCCAAATAGCTTGATATCCTGTAAAACTAGACATCAAGACGAGTCAAAGGGCATATGCTAAGTGGAGGTTTTCTTGTACATGGAGACAAAAAATACTGAAATGATTTCAATGTGTCAAGAAGTAAATCATATGAACACTAAAGAAGAGTTTTAAGCATGTGCAAAAATGACAAAATGATTAGTCTGTGTTCAAAACCTGTTCCAGTGGGTATTGTGTGTGCTTGAATGTATCCTGCAATAGACCTCTTTGCAGACCAGCCTTAGTTGCTGCCTTGCAAAATCGTCCCTGGCCTTCATGAACCAATTCCCCCTACCATGATTAAATGGGTTTAGAAGTTGGATTTATAAGAAAAGGTTGTTTCTTTTAGTGTAAATGTATACTCTAAAAATCAACCTCATCGTAAACATCATTCCAACACAAAGATTAATCTAATGGCAAGTGATCATTTAATATTGCATTTCAAAGAGAAGCTATCAATAGGTCAAAAAAACACTTTCAAACTTTCAAAATTCTTTTTGTAATTTTAAATGTGCTATAGTATATAAATGCTAGTATTTAAAAAGCATGAGACCTTAACCCATCCATATGGTCATTTTTATTCCATTCTTCAAGTTCAGGGTACTGTTCAGGGTTGCTTGAAGCCTGGTGGCTATCTTGATAGCAGCAACACAGTGTTATCGCCTACCTGGGACACACACAAACACATACAATACATGTACACAATACAATTTAAAGTCTCCAGTAAACTTAAGCTGTATTTAGGATGTAAGTAGAAAAGCAGAGTACTGTACCTGAAAGAAAACCCATACAGACACAATAAGAATGTGGAAAATCCATACAGAAAGTGGGAAGGCTGGAATTTAAATATGGGAGTATAGAGCCATAAGGCAGCAGCGTTACTCACTGCCTCATGGTGCCTCTCCATGGATGACTGGCGTTTTGCAAACGCCACATATTACTGTACCACTTCACCAAGTTAACAATACCACATATACTTTGTCTAATGATCAACATGTTTAATAGATTTAGCCAAGATATAGACATAGATGTACCTGTATATTCCATTACGAAAACTTTAATACTGTACTAGCTTGTAGACACCTGGCACTATTTAGCCAAGATATGGACATAAACATAGATTCCATTAGGAAAAGGTCAATACTAGGCTGTAGACACTGGCACTATTTTTTAAAAGGGTTCCTAAAACCAAAATATCAAGTAATGGAAAATATGGAGTCATGAACTCCAGAGAAGTAAAAGGAACATTTTAGCAAATGGCTATTCAACAAACTTTCTGCGTAATGACAAGATTTATTGCTTGAGACATGCAGTAGAAGTAAAAGCTTTATATGGATTCCTGGAAAACAATTCAAGGCTTTTTAAACAAACATGTAATATCGCAGTTGATTCATTATAAATAATTCGGGCCTTCAATCCCATCACTTGGTGCAAATTGAAATGCAAACACTAGACTAAAAAAAAAAATAGAGATCATCAGGGAGAGTACTTAATGTTACTCATATGTACTGTCAAAATGTTCTCCAATCTGTCTGCACCAGCAGTATTTTCCCCAATGCGGAATGCAAGTATGTGGAGAGAGAAAAAAAAAAAAAAAAAAAAAGCCAAATTCCCATTAAATGTTTCAGTATGATGAATAAAAGTAGGCCTTACAAGGCTATTAGGGCATCTCTAGCACCAAGCTTCCACACTAGTGTGTTACTGCTAATCATAAGCTGTGGTCAGACTTTCATAGGACAAGAAATACAAGCAAGCCTTATACAAACAGCTGTCAAGTGTATTTTGATTTTGTACTTTGGTTTAGGCAGTAAATAAGCACTTGTTCTGTTTATATTTTTGAAAAAAAAAGTAGATCTGCAGTCAAGTCATCTTTAAACAACAAGCCTACAGATAGCACCCGAGAAGGAAATTTGGCATGCATCTGACCCTTCAGGTGTTTAAACGTTTGTGGCCATCAAGCATCCACTGTCTGGCCAAACCCAATGCTGTCAATCATCTACAAAACGAGCACCTCTGTATATAAGAAAATTTGGACCTAGTATTTTTTTTTTTTTTTTTTGGCCACATCTTACAATATTATTTTTGGCTCCCATTTCTTGGCCTTGTTTACCACAATTTACTTCATATTTTGACACACATCCATAAGCTAGTATTATCCAAAGTTACAGCCCCAGAGGACCACTTGTAGATTTGTTTTCTTCTTCCTATACTCCACTACACAGGGGTGAAGAAAAAAATAGTAGAATCAAAAAATCAAGGTGGAACTTAATTTTCTGCCCATTATTTTAGTGAAGCCACATTACAGTTTTTTAATCTCCAGGCAAACTGCTGTATGCTTATAAAAGTTAGGGAAAAAATTGTCACTGAAAAGTGCAATTCAACTCCTATTTAAGAAAAGATTTTTTGTTAAATATAGCGAAGTCTGTCTTCATGAGTTTGTGTTTTCATTCAAATTAAATTAGATTAAATAGAGGAAAAAACATGACTAAAATTAGATTACATCTTCTGGCAAGTGGCATTTCTCCTGATACAAAGTGCTGTCAACACAACATGATGGTTACACCCTACACAATGCTGGCATGATTGCTACAGGAGATGTAAACACTTCTCTTTTCAATTTGTACAAAACAGACCCTCTGCCTTAGCAGTGATTATGTCCCTAGCTTTGCATTGCAAAAAGAGCTATTTTTTCATTTTGCTTTTTTATTATTTTATTTCTTAATTTGTCTTTTCCTCAGATGGAAGAAAAGAGTCAGAAAATTTTTGAACTTGTCGCAAATAGTACAGAATGTGAAACTAAGTAGTAGTCTGGTACATACATTGCCCCTACCATCAGAACTGTTGTTGATTACAAGCCTGAGTATAAATGTAAAATTTTACATGTACAAAAAAAAATATGATATACTACCTGTGAATTTTGCTCAGTTGCCTTTTTGCAACAAGATAAATCTGTCCAACAGTTTCACAAAGTAAAATAATGGACTGTGATGAAATGTGAATAATTATTTGCTGTCTGTATCCTATATTTTATGTGTCTACTGACTAGACACATAATACGATAGTGATAAAAGCATGTACTAGGAAATGGGGGAAAGTTAAGGTGTTAATAGTACTTTGCTTGACCATAACTCTATTATAAAATTTGCTGAGCTGCTATTCTTCTCACATGACCAGCCAGAACCAGTAGAAAGAGAAAGGTTTGAGGTCAACTTGGGCCGAAGGTGTAAAAGCACAAGGTATGCCCTATGAGACTGTTGTCACAGGTAAAACATTGACTTATTGAAGATTTGGGAAGAAAAGTAAGACCTGGATGGGATTAGTCGAGTACCCAGAGGCCATCATGGGAAGGGTGTCAGCCTCTGTTCTTTAACACTCCATTGGCCCTAAAATGCCACAGAGAAAACACAATGGCAAATCTACAGTGCAGATTCCATCCCAGCCATTGCATCTGGAGATCCTGCCAGGAAGACTGACTAACTCACTGGGTAACACAGGAAGGTCTAACACATGCCCACTAGACACACTGGGTAATATTTGTGATAAATGCCACGCCCATATGTAATTGCTTTGCTTCAGCTGTAGGCACATTTAGGAATCAAGAACATTTATGCTTATGACTTATAAGTGAATAAAGCAGCACCCTGGACTTTTTATATGGCAATGTTAAAGAGGTAAATAACTCATTTGTTTTGCCATCTTTAGGCCAATTGGACCTCAGTTTGGTACAGCCCATACCTGCATATAAACCTATTGTCCAGATGCGGCCAGCCAACAAGATCACATAAGAATGGACAACGGAGACCAAGTAACCTCTGAGGGATGCCTTTGGGAACACTGACTGGGATATGCTTTGCAAGTCACACAGACAGAACATTGAGTGAATGAGCCACTGTATCACAGACTACATCAAATTTTATATAGATAAAACAGTCCCCACAAAGACAGTGTGCTGTTTTCCTAACAAAAGGCCATGGATCACAAAAGACTTCAGATCTGAAGACATTAAGATCTTTGAGAGGCTGGTCCTAAAACAGCTACAACCCATAGTTTCAGAACATATGGGTCCTCTGCAATTCACTTATCAGACACATATAGGTGTGGAGGATTCTCATATACACATGCTCCACAGAGTCTACTACCACGTGTACAAAGCTAGCATCACAGTCAGGATAATGTCCTTTGATTATTCCAGAGCTTTTTAACGCCATTCTGCCTCACTGACTAAGGAAAAAAGCTCAAGGCTTTGAATCGTGTTGCTCCCACAATCTCCTGGATCATGGACTATCTGACTAATAGACAGCAGTCTTTGAGGCTCAGAGACTGTGTACCAGAAATGGTGATGTGTAATACTGGAGCATCTCATGGAACTGTCCTGTTTACAACACAGACTTCCAGCACAACATCAGTGCTTGCCATCAATAGAAATTTTCAGATGACTTGTCCATCATAAGCTACATTAATAAAGGAGACGAGGCAGAGTATAGGACTGTTATGAAGGACTTTGTCTTGTTGTGCAAGGACAATGACCTTCACCTCAACATCAGAAAGACAAAACAGGTGGTGGTGGACTTCTGATGTACCAAGAAGCCTCTGAGACCAGACAGCATTCAGAGGGAGGACATGGATGTGGTGCAGAGCTACAAGTACCTGGCGTTTCACATGAACAACAAATTGGACTGGTGTGACAACACAGTGGCACTGTACACAAATGACCAGAGTAGAATGTACTTGCTAAGGAGACTCAGGTCTTTTGATGTGTGCAGCAAGATTCTGGAAATGTTCTATCAGTCCATAGTAGCAAGTGTAGTGTTCCACACTGTAGTCTCCTGGGGAAACAACAAACTTCCTTAAAAACTTCTCAGGAAAGCCTGCTCCATCACAGGGTGAAACCTGCACATAACGAATGCTGTTCTGAAAAAGAATATCATGGCAAAATTTAATGACATCATGAAAAAAAACCCTCCATAAGGAGCTCTCTTAGTGCACTTTTAGTCACAGTCTCATTCTACCACAGTTGTGCTAAGAAGAGCTTCTGAGGGTTTTTTTCTGCCTACTGCCATCAGGTAGTTCAATGCTTCCACCCTATGTACTTGTTAAGTTTATTTTCATTTACTTATTTACTTACTTATTGATTCATTGTATTATCTGTCATGTAAGTCTATATTCTTGTTTTTATGTTTCTTCTACTGTGTGCATCTAAATTTCCCCATGGGATTAATAAAGTTTATCTAATCTAACCTAAAACATTGTACACGCTCCCTTGCTTCATTTCTGTACACTCTGTTTACTATCTCTGAGTAAGTTAATGACAAATGGCACGTGCAGCCAAAACTAGATTGGTCTTTCTGTGATCAATGCCAGTCAAATATATAATAGCCTGACACCTAACAAACGGAAAACAAAAAAAAGGAGTTAAATTGCGGATATTGTAAGTGAAGCGAGGTCCTTCTGTGTCAACACCACGGCAAAACACCATATATGTTTAACACTTTGTATGTTGTGGTGCATAAAATGCAGGCATTCAAAGGTATCACAAAAATGTGGGCAAGGGATTTATCTGAAGATGAGATAAAATGTGCTCTGAACTACAGAGCATTTTTACAGGAACTGGAAGTGGAGTTTTATACATGCCGTTAGTCATCCTTCTGCTACTCTCACCTAATGACACATACTGCTGCTAAAATACATGGTTATCTGTACTCTACTGTAACAAGCCTACATAGCGTTAACATCGGGTTTGCTTTCTCTACTGCCGACACTATAATACAGGGACTGAATAATCATAAAGGAATATCCCTTCAGGCATTATAGTCGATGGCTAAGTCTGAGAGGATCCTGTCGGGTAGGAATTCCAGCTGCCTAGGGCAGGCATCATGTTTCTATAATGACCAAAGCCCGAAATTGGAGTTTTAGCGGGAAACTTTTTTTTTTTTTTTTTTTTTTTAAGGAGGACGGCTAATCAAGTGGGGAAGAGGAAGCAGCAAGGCAAGGAGCTTGGCTCTCTAAGCCTAGGAAATCAGCGGGATGTCTGCTGTGTGTGGGGTGGCCACCCAGAAGAAAGGAGACAGCGAGGTGAATCCCTGAGAAGATGCAAGCGTTTTGCTATATGGTCCAGTGCTTCTTTGGGTGCTCCCGTTGGTGAGTCAGACTTGTTCTTAAATTCCTCAGGATAGCAAGAAAGCAGCTGTATCCACCTGCTGTTTGTTTATTTTTCGCATCATATAATGAGAACGGGAAGACAGGATTCTTGATCATTGTGCTCTGACTGTGCTGAATCATTCTCTTTCTGATTTTCTTTTCTTTTTGTGTGTGTTAAGCACAGAGGAGGGGGGAGAGGGGTCAAGGCCCAAACGGTTTTAATGCTGGTATATCTTTTGAACATCGTGCACTTCCCTCTCGAGTGGTAAAGTGTAGCAATCGCACCCCTTATAAGGTGATTGTTACACTACAGTCATTAGATATTCTTAATTTCAATGCAGTCTCCACTTAGATGTACATTTCTACTTATCTCTCATTTCTTGCAATAGGATGTCAGTTTGGAACATTAATACAGCACCTAAGCTACTGTATCATTTACACTTACATATTCATGTGCACTCTAGCCAAAACAAATCTAGGTGTAAGAAAGGTGGCACTCATTTATACCTACTGAATGATGAGGCATATATTGAAGTTTACGATAAGTCCATGCTAGTAACTAGGCAATATTCAGTTTGAACTAATGCCATTTCTGTGCACCTAAAAGAGATTTCTGGAGCTCTGCACTTGTTTAGAAAGAACAGGTCATTCTGAGACAGATACATATGGTGCAAGGTCACAAATGTAACCCAGATAATCAAATAACTCAAATTGATGAGTATTTCAAGAATACAAACTTTGAAAAATACAAAAAGATAATGTCCTTTACCCCTAATCTAAATCGTTTGGTTCCATCAGAATACCATTGCTTGGACTTTAAAATGCTTTAAAGAGGGTATGATTTTTAAATGGTCATGAGGGAAAGAAAGCAGTACAAAATTGGCTGACCACCCAGTCAAAACATATTTGTCCAAAATCATACAGAAAATGCAAGACACTGGGATAAATATAGGGAAAGAAGGACTATGTAACAAAATAACATACTTTCTGTATTGCTGTGGTGTTCAACTAATAATAAATAAATACAATACAGATGACGTTCAACTTACCCTTGCACATTCAGTCCATTTTGTGTTTTTGTGTACACTATAAGTAGTTATTAATAAAATACTTTATATGATTGAGTAGTTCAATCCCAGAATTGCCCATTTGGTCCGAATCTTACATTTACATTTCTTGGGATGTTGCCATGTTATAAACATCATGTTTCCAGTAATGGATTGTGTGAAAACTTCAACATTAATCAGGTGTCAGGCACAACATACTGAAGCACCATTTTAATATTGTTTATTTATATAGGAACATAAAAAGTGTTTATTAAACAAGACAGATCATTCAGTCCATCAAGTACTTTTGATTAGTTAATACTAAGCTGTGCCACTACATCTTTCGGGTACTTTTTAAAAATTGTCAAGATTCCTATTTCAAAATAATGATGCAGTGTTTTTTTTCTTGTTTCTCACAACCCTTTGTCTACAGAAGTACTGCCTAGCTTCCGTCTTTTAACCTTCCCATTTACATTTGTGTGGAAATTTTAATTCACTTTAACAGCCGCTACTGAATGCATGATGGCAATGGCCTTGACTGCTTTGGTTATTAACCATTGTATTGGAAGGAGGGATGAAAGTGGGAACTACAAAGCAGTACCCCTCCCAGATGGTGTTTCATTACCTGACGGAGATACCTTTCCATGAGGTCCTCAGATGGGGAGGCAATCTAAAGGAGCAGGGATTCCCCAGGCTCCTAGTAGTCATCAACTCTATTCAGCTGTAATGAGTCAGGTTTCTGCAGAGGCTCTTGGGAAGTGTAGCACTTGTAGGAGTCTCTGTGGGAGTAAAGGTGACTTGA
Organism: Polypterus bichir lapradei; assembly: GCA_026402145.1. Lineage (NCBI taxonomy): Eukaryota > Metazoa > Chordata > Cladistia > Polypteriformes > Polypteridae > Polypterus > Polypterus bichir. The sequence goes on along the minus strand of JANRMT010062831.1, from coordinate 37,848,259 downwards.
AGTATTTCCTGGAAAGCTAAAGTAGCAAAGGAGGTATCTCGGGACTAACCTTATAAGGGCCTCCACATTCTCAGTCTGACAAACTTGGAGTCAGGAGAAAAGCAAGGGCAAGGGCTCACTAGGCAATGAAAAGGAGGAGGCCAGTGTATTTAAGGAGAAAAAGGTTGTTAGATAGGAAGAAGTGTTTTAGTAATATTTTGGTATACAGCCTGGATGAGTACAGGATGGCTCAGAGAATCACAGACTTTGTTTTTCTATTTATATTACTCGTACTCTTGACCTTCACCTTTCCTGCATATATCAAATTATTTAATAAAATACATTTCCTAACCCTCACCTAGACTGTAATGTTATCTTTCTGGGTATTCAGTCCAATGCAGAACACCCCATCATGTCACATGATGTATAAAGTAAACGTTTTGGGCACAGCATGAGGAACTGTATTTAATGGAGCTGCAGTCTTCTTTGGCCATTCTTATTTATGTATTACTTTCAATTAAAAAAAAATAAAAATAGAAAATATTGAAATTTCATTTTTGGTCTTTCTGTTAAAACATACTGGCACTAAGAAAATGGTCTAACACAAACATTTAGTTAATTAATTGACTCACCTATCAATTGCAATGGTACCAAGGGTCAGCATGCTTGCAGAGCTGATGAGCAAATATAACAAAGCGGTGAAGTTGCACCAAACCACACCAAATAGCCACTCGCGGCACACTGAGCTGGCGATGACAAACGGCAGCACCAACAGTGACAAGAGAAGGTTGGAAAGAGTCAGGCTGAAGACAAACTTGTTGCTGGGGGTCAGAAGGTAAGACTTCTTGTACAGGGTCACAACAATTACCAGATTGCCCAGGCATATAAGAAGAGCAATGACAATGATAAGGATTGACTCGGCCACAATGACGGCACCCTCCTCCCCAGAGGTGACATTTCCTGGGGATGGTCCATTGCTGCTGGCATTCATTGCGAAAACGTAGTGCTGAGTAAAGGGGGGTACATGTCTGAGAACAGCTGAAAAACAAGAGAAAATAAAACAGGCCCTTAATACACTTCTCAGTGACATATGTAAAGTGTACATATTTTATCAATTACATCATGGAGAGAGGTTTCTAATTTCGTTGTTTTCATCCGTTTTGCACCATAATCCCTCTACTAAGACTGAGTTCAACACACATCTTCAAATGCTACTTTGGTGACACTATCCACAATTCAGTAACTGATAAATTGTCATTTTTTTCTACAAAATGTGTATTTGTCAAAGGTGGAAAAGTTGCCATTACAAAACACACTAAAGGCACAGTAGAAATTGCAAATAAAAAAGTATATCAAAGAACACATATGGATGTCTTGCAAATATGTCAACCACAAAGGCAAAGGCTTTACAAACACGCAATACCTGTATGAGGGTTGGGGTCTGATCAGGCAAATCATAAAGGATATATACTGAACATTATGCTACCATTGCAATTAATGGAAGTAAGTCAGCAATGATGACTCAAGTTAAGTTCTACTTTGTTGGGCCTAAGAAATAGATGATAAAGTCTTCATTTGAAGATTAAAGCCATACCACGAACTTTGTTCAAACTGCTGAACATATGTAAACAACAGTGGTGGAAGTGCAAGTTTTCTGAATGGTCAAAACTTTAAAAACAATTTGTTTACAAAACATGCCACTACAAATACAATTTCCACTGTATGTTGTTATTTTCTGCAGATGATTCCATGTTGAATTGGATTTCTTCCAGTCGTTTCACACAGCTAATGGAATTTCAGTTATCCATCAAATAAAAATATTTATTACAATGAATGTTTGTTGCTAACTTCCTTTGTGCTCACATACAAACCTTAGTTCAAAATACTGATAATTTCAGGAAAAAAAACTGCTGAGCACTCAGGAAGGATACAGTACATTAACAACCAAAACACTCAATCACTTAATTGTCATGTTTTTCATAGACACCGTTAGGCAGATGGCGAATGCTGGGATAATTCCGAGTTAAAAGCCTTAAGTGTGTTCTATTTTTAGTGGGTCACTTTATTATCAGTGCAATCAGTGGCCCATAAAAATGCATTTAGGATTTGAATAATTAAAGCAGTAACCCTGACTATCAAGGCACTCCCTCGCAATTAAAAACTGACTTTTAAGGTTAAATTGTTATTTTTATTCTAATAATGGTAGAATGTTATTCTACACCAATTACACTTTTAGCGCAATTTCTAACAAAAGACTTGATCACGGTTGTCTAAACGCCATCTGCTCACGTCAAACTACTGGGTTTAAACTCGTACCTCGAAAACATATCTGGAACTGGCGAGAGTCGCTTAGCTCCGGTCATTGTACCATTCCAGAGATCGATGACGGAGACCTGAGCAGAGACGGTCCGAGAACAATGTGATCAATGCATCTGAATGCACGTGCAGACGTGAAACCCGACGATGAATTGTATTAGCGGGCTTACTATTTTCCACTATAACTGACAGACTATATCATCAAAGATCAGCGTGTATATATTCTACATTTTTGTAGATAAACTGATGCTTTCTGACTTTGTATTCTTCGCTCTGGTTTAGTTTACTTCAACAAGACATTCCAATTAAATTCCAGTACAAATCACAGTGCGGTATTGTCACGGCCATTGAGTGAGAGTGAATGCAGACGTGCACACATCTCACAGCCTCGACTAAAACACCGATAAACCCCCCACGTCCGTTTGAAAATCTACCTCAAATCGTCAGATCTCTAGGCATTTCTTTGTCTGTGCGATCGGGGGACTCACTTTTCTTGTTCAACTCAAAAGTTTCCTCACCTCCTTTGCCTGCAGACTCCGCCGCTTTTCTGTGCGTTTCATGTCTAAAATACAGTCGCCACCTAAGAAAGAAACACGGCAAGAAAAGACGGACCCGCAGCCGTCTTGAGATTCCTTTGTCCCGCAATTCCAATTTTTTCCCTTCTATCGTGTCCGCAATGGCGCCCGCCTCGTCGAAACTTTTTTTTCCCTTTCCTTTCTTTCTCCCAGCTCGCTAGCTCTCCCTCCCCGGCGGCTTCCGAGAGCTCTCCAGCACATTGATGCATGTGGGTGGTCCGGCGAGCCTCAGCAGAAGTGAGAGAGCTTTGTAGACACCTTCGGCAACCAAGCCGCCTTCCGAAAGAGCTTCACTTGAGTATACCCGGCGAAACGATTCAATTAGCCCGTTCGATCTACTTTTGGTACAGCTGCAACTGGAGAATTACAGAGGTGTTATTTGCTAACAATTGTTCAGTATTAATGTGCAATTTAAGAAAACAAATTGTTAAACAATCCCTGACCTGTAATTTGACATTTATGTCTTTTTTAATTTTTCTTGGAAATTGGCAACACAATAAACAAGGCATGAACCAGCCTTAGAGGAGAAGGCAGCAAATCGCACGAAATATATTTTCGAATCATATATATTTTATACAATTTTATAAGCCCTTGCCACATCTTTAATTTATATATTGTGTAATATTTGTGAACACTGAGAAGAAAATGTATAATTTTCCTAATACGATGACTTAGAATACTAAAGTGTTAAACTTAACAGTTCCTAATTTATTTGTGGGTAAACAATTATATTGTTTAAAAGCCATTCACGTTGACAAGAAAATACACGGGAAAATGTATGAGTGCAACTTCTGGATTTTGCAAGCCTCATTATAATTACTGTAACATTCTCATATCTGGTTAATTCAAGATGGGGGTACTGATCGCTAACCTGGCAGTATGTGGTGCAAAGCAGGAACTAGAGAAACCAGTCTGTGGCAGGGCTCACTAACACATTAACACTAATGCACAAAGAGGGCCAATTTAATGTCCCAATTATATTAACATTCACATGTTTGGGATATGGGTGGGAAATGGTGTGTTTGGTTATTTACTTTAAATTATGATAAAGGCATATGTTGCACACTTTTTATGTCTTTATTGTACTATTTACTTCCCATGAATAAAAACATGTTTATAATATATTTTCACAATGTATAGGTGCTGTTACTTTTCATCTAAAGCAACATACAAGCATGAAATACAAATACCTTTACAGTTTTGCAGCTGCACTCTTAAAAACAATGGTTCTGTAATAGCATTTTACTGGGTTGCGTGATTTCCTCATAGAATCATTGTTTCACAAAAAAGTATTTTGTTCTTGGAGAGTACTTTGTATGTGAAATTGTTTCTTTGGACTTTGAAAAGGTTCCTAATGTGTGGGCAAAACAGAAATCTTTATTGTATGTTAAGCTAGCAGGGTATTAATTAATCAAGAAAAAACTAAGTTACATGTGTAACAACAACAAGAGCCCTTTAAAAATCATGAAACTCTGTTATCATCTGTTGATGTCTATTTTAGGAACCTGTGATGGACATAAATAAATAAATAAATCTTCTAGATCTTCATGTGGATGGTTCTTTTGGGAAATAAAAACTGTTCCCGCTGTGAGTAACCACTCTGGCAACTTTATTTTTAATAGTTTAAGTTACTTGCTCAGAGTTACACTGTGAGTCGGTGGTTGGAACAGGCCTAGCTGCCTTGCAGACTACAGTCAAATGATCTAACCATTAAACCACACCGTCTAATGCCCACACTGCGTGAGTAAAATCTAATTATACTTATTCATACATTTGAGTCACATTGAACAACTAACTAAACATTTAAAATGTCCCTTTATTTTCTTTAGTCAGTACTTTTTGCAGTCAATTTGACTTTTGTCTGTTTTCCCTGGCTTTGTTTACCAATTTCACATGCCTCACACACACACACACACCAACACATACATATATATTAATAAGTTATATCTATATATATGCATATGTACAAGTACATACTATTTCCATTCTTCATTTCGGGCAACAGTACACCCACTGAAGGCTCCAGAAATGAGACGTTCTGTTTCAAAACTTACTTTTATTTCCTCAGTATGGACTTAGTTAGCCCTTTCTTTAGTTCCTTAGTAAAACTATTATTAACACTGCTTAGTTAACAGTCCTAGTCATGTCTGGGAATAGAAAATTAATTTCAATTGGAAATAATACATTTATAAAAATATGCACTAGACACTTAATAAATGAAAGTTTTTCTGAATAATAATAATTTCGATTTATTAAGCAAAAACAAGAAAATGTCTTGCACAATGGTATTATGATTAATTAAAGGTAATGCAAGTTTATTTTAAATTGCATTAAGAGATGGTATTATCTCTGGGTTTTTTTTTTTTACATAATTAGCCATCAACATATGCTATATGAATAAAATGTTTGTATATTATACATACCAGATACAGTATTGAGTTTGCATTTTCTCCATGAGCTCCCACTGATTTCCTCCAAGGAATATCATTTCTTTCAAAGGCCCAGTGGAGTACTGACATGCTGATGGGCATCTTACTGTGTGGCAAACATTTTACCAGCTTTTTTGATATTATCAAAACTGCAAAAAATTTCCTGTGACAAGGTTCATTAATGTTCGATTTTAAATTCAAAATATTGATATTAAACATCAAGAATCTAGTATCAGATTTGAAAACTCAAGTAAAATAACGCAACATTCTTAGAATGTTTGAATCTGAAATTCAACGTTCAGGTGCAGTGCCTGTCCTACCAGTACTGGGTGCAAAGAAGGGCATAATTCTGGATGGCATATTAAATGTCAGGTATTTAATTTTAAAATAACATTGAATGTAAACAATACATATAACATTTTTATTTCTGACGCCAAAAAGTACATAAAGTATTAAAACTGCTTACTACTGAGCATGCTCCTGCTTTGCGTATTTTTGCCGCTGTTATAAATTCTAGTTTACCATCCTATAGAAAAGGGTTTTAACGTCCACTCTCAGCACTCTCTCTCTTAGCGTGAGCCTTTGCTCTCCTAATTTGCAGTAATAAATTTACAATGAATGCGTTCACCATACTAAAAAGCATAACATCACATAAGAAAATGTAAAGTACATAAAGTATATTGCCGTATTGACGTGCATGTTGATGTGATACGTTTAATAAAAAATAAGTATTTGGGACCAGTTTGTTCAGAAACGCAGAATTATGTTCATTTCTAGCTCCTTTAAGTTGATCCTTACATTAAAGTTTTTTTCATTCTCCACATTGTTAGTTTTGGAAGTATACGACATAATTTTAACTATTACAATATTGAAGGATCAGAAAGAATTAAAAAAACAAACCCTTTCCTCACTTTCCCACGGATGTGCCCTGACGCAGCACAGCACTTTGTGAAGAGTGACTTGGCTTTAAATATGGTTAAAACGTTTTAGCGTTGCTTACCGAAAACTCCCATTATAAGCAAAAATATTGATCATGAGTGAGATGATATGAAAATACACCACTGGTTTTCATTTACAATCATTTTAAAAACTGACGAAGGAGTTAAAAGCTGTGCTTAAGAGATGATAGGAGATGAAATCGCTTGCGCGGGTAAATTTCAGCACTCTGGACCACCAAGGAAGATCAAAGCTTCCCGCAACGGTAGCCGCTCAAACCACATGACTAGTAATTGACCAATCACGAAAACGCACTTTGATGCCTGTTGGGAAGAGGACTGCCTTTCTAAATCTTCTTCCGGGTAAGAAGTCTCTTTCCATTAGTAATGTACCAGTTTTTACATTTTTATTAAAACAATGAACCGTGACGAGGATTGCATTAGGAGCATCATGCTCGATATAGAAGAGCGTGTAGTTTAGCCCACGACATGTTCATATGCACGTTGATATAAGTCCGGCTTAGAATCGTTAGTTAATTTAACTTGCAAGTTTTGCGATGCCGGAGTACTCGGAAGAATTTTAATAGGAATTCAATTTGGGTGTAGGTTGAATATAAAATAGAACATCTGGCAGCCTAAAATTAAAACCAATAGCAAAAACATCAAGCAACCGTTGAAAAGTTGTGCTAAACAGATGCACATTTAAAAAACGTATTAAAATTAAACTTTAAAAAAAAGAAAGAAGAAAGTATGATAATCATGATTCAAAAACCTTTTATTTGCTTGCATTGAGAAGATTGTGTCTTCTGGAAACCAAATAAAACTAAGTGGTCCTCTTATGACTTATGGATTCCTGTAATTAACAGAGTTATTAATATGGATTTAGTTTTTCCAGTATCACAGTGATAAAGGTCTTTCTCCAGGATGAAGAGATTGTGGTAAAGGTTTATAAATCAAGACTTTTCAGTTCTTTCAGCACTATTGTTAAAATGCCATTACTTTTAATTGTTATGTTAATTTTACTCACACCTTGTGTCAGAAGCACATTGGATTTTAAAATCCTTAAACAGAAAGCTGAATTTGACATTTGCCAGAGGCATTCAATTTATTAGTTCTTTTGTAAAAAACCTGAGCCCAGTTGTTCAAACTATTTAATCAGGATAAAAATGATCTGGATTTTGAAATCCCTTGTTTTGCTATCCAGGATCTGGTAATTCATTTTACTGTCATGCTGGTTTTTCAAAGCAACACTAGATTGGATCACAGTTATCCAGATACAGAATATTCAGGATTACCAAATCCGGTTTACTAGTGCTTTAAATGGAACCCACAGTGTAGCCTACTGGCTATGTAAAGAACAACAGAAGGACCAAAAAATTCCAGTAGCCAAATAGCCATCATGTGTGTTACTTGGAAGAAACAGAAAACACCACAATAAACAAATATTTTTCCATTTCATTTATGAACAGCCAGATTCCATTTCAATCTCACAAGAATAAATGAATGAATGACTGAAAGAATAAAATATTTCCCCACATATGCACTGTGGTTATTTTTATATAATTGTGAAACAAAAAAGTCCAATAGTCAACAAAATAAGGAACATTTACAGTTCCTCATTGGTACAGAGACCAGCTCTTTCAAATTCTGCTTTCAGGAGTTGGATTTCCATTCTGACTTTAGTTTGTTGTAGTTGGGTAAGGAGGAGTTGTTCCTTTGCCAGAAGAATCTGCACTTCTGCTCTTTCAGTTTCACTTGTAAGAAGCACCTCATACGTGTCACCATCCAGGTTTGGAAAATGCTTACGCTTTCTTTTTAAAGGTTCTGTGACAACAGCTGGCTCTATCCACCTTCTTCCTCAACCACTTGACTGAGATTGAGGACAAATATTTCCTCTTCATTAGGAGGACCAGTCCCACCCTCCTCTGTAACTGTGGGCTCACCATTGACTTCAACACCATCAGTTCCATGCAGAGCTTCTGATTTGTCAACACCAATAATGTCAAGGACAATGTCAGTATACTCACCCCTCTTGAAAGGCTTGTTACCCGTCGTGAGGTTTTTGGCCTTAGCAAGGTCCTTTGTTGCCTTGGCTTTAAGGTTCTTCCATCTTAATATGACTTGTTTTGTGGTCCTTTTCTGACCAGCCCCTATAGCATTCACATTCTTGGTGATGTCCTCCAAAATTTTCTGTTTGCATATCTTGGTCACTTCTCTCCCCTTTAATGAACTGAACTGTCCTACTATGGAGGAATAATGGCACCTAACACCCTCCAACAGTGCATGGTTTTCTGCCACTGTGAAATTAGACCCTTTTGAGTCCATGGTTCCATCTCTTTTGTGTAGCTAACACTGATTTATAGGCCCTTTGCTTGGTTGGGGTAATTCAACACATGACAAACCAGTCATCTCGTTGTTGCTTAATTGGTGTGTGACCAAATAAAATCACCAATTTCTTACACACCTTGGTCATAGGTTTACAGAGCCATTGGCAAGGCAGGTGTTGTTCATCGCTACCACAGGTTGGGAAGGAGAAAATACCGTGAAAGAATATATGCTGAGCGTGCCAAACCACTTGCGCAATACACTACAAAGGAACTGTATGCCAGTTTTCGCTTTGGGAGGGATGATATCAAGTACATTGCAGACCTTGTCAGGCCAAAGGTACAGCACAAAACCAAAAGGAGTCATGCTCTGTCTGTGAAGGAACAGTGTCTAATTGCACTGTGCTTTTATGCCTCTGGGACTTTCTGCCAGGTTGTTGGTGACAATATGGGAGTGGACAAATCAACTGTTAGTAATGTGGTGAAAGCTGTCTCAGTTGAATTGGCCAGTCTGCTCAATGAATTTGTTTCATTTCCCAAGGATGACCAGATGGCGCAAACTAAGCGAAGTTTCTTTCTTTTGGGGAACATGCCTAATACTGTGGGTGTTATTGACTGTACTCATGTGCACATTCAAGCGCCTCATGAAAGGGAGTGGCAGTATGTGAACCGAAAAGGAAGGCACAACATTAATGTCCAACTTGTGGCCAATGCTGACCTCATCATCACAAACTGTGTTGTCAAGTGGCCAGGGTCTGTCCATGATGCACGTGTCCTGAGGGACAGTGCACTATACAGAAAGCTCCAGTAAAACCGACCAAATGGCATAATATTGGGTGACAGTGCTTATCCACTCCTACCATGGCTGATGACCCCTTTTCCAGTTGCAAACACACCTGAGCAGACAGGCTTCAACTCTGCACATTGCAAAACAAGATGCACAATTGAGCGCTTAAATGGAGTCCTGAAGAGGCGCTTTGCATGCCTTAACTCCTTGCGGGTGGAACCCAAGGTGGCATGCAATATAATACTAGCCTGTATTGTCCTGCATAACATTGCCACCAGGTGTAATGTTCCTCTTGATGACATATATGATGGACCAGAGCCTGATGAAGTGCAACCAGAGCAACCTCCAATGTTCGCTCCAAATGAGGGCCAGACTGGACGTGTGATCAGGGATGCAATTGTAAGACATTACTTCTGACTGATGATTTGAGTAATAGTAATTGTCATTTTCATTAAAATGCTACGGACAGTAGAGCTTTTTGAGCTTGGAGATTTTGTTTGAGTACTGATATTTCACAGGAATTTTTTTCTTTTGACTATACCAAAAGGCTTCATGTCTTATTCCCTACTTTATTTACATTGTCACTGTCCTAGTTCAACAATTGCACAAAATATAAATAGATGTATACATCACCTGCAAACATAGCTTTTTTGATCAATTTTCAAGTTTTATTTTATTGTGTGCCAGAAATCCACACTGAATCCACCTTTGTGTTGGGATCAGGATTATCCTGATTTTTTGGATCAAATGTGTCCCAATTCATACACAAACTTTTGAACAACACAAAAGGCTGTTTGATCCTGATTAAAACTGAGATTGGATTAGGTGATCTGATCTGATTCCAGAATCCCTCTTTTCCCTTTGAACAACCCATTTTCAAGATTCAGTCCAATCTGTTATCCCAAATCCCATTAAATTACTTTAGAACAACTGGGCCCTGGATGTAATATCTTCTAGTATGATTGCCTGCTCCTTCCTGATTATTATTTCTTTCATTTCTGAGGTTTTTTTTATTGTCCTTTGCATATTTTTAATTAAACAGTGCTAAAATTTTTTTATATTGTTATTACTTTACATTTCCTCCCATGTTTGCTTTATATTTTGCCATAGAAACATAGCTACATAAATAGTACTTATAGTGCATCCGGAAAGTATTCATAGCACATCACTTTTTCCACATTTTGTTATGTTACAGCCTTATTCCAAAATGGATTAAATTCATTTTTTTCCTCAGAATTCTACACACAACACCCCATAATGACAACGTGAAAAAAGTTTATTTGAGATTTTTGCAAATTTATTAAAAATAAAAAAACTGAGAAAGCACATGTACATAAGTATTCATAGCCTTTGCCATGAAGCTTAAAATTGAGCTCAGGTGCATCCTGTTTCCCCTGATCATCCTTGAGATGTTTCTGCAGCTTAATTGGAGTCCACCTGTGGTAAATTCAGTTCATTGGACATGATTTGGAAAGGCACACACCTGTCTATATAAGGTCCCACAGTTGTCAGTTCACGTCAGAGCACAAGCCAAGTTTGAAGTCAAAGGAATTGTCTGTAGACCTCATAGACAGGATTGTCTCGAGGCACAAATCTGAGGAAGGTTACAGAAAAATGTCTGCTGCTTTGAAGGTCCCAATGAGCACAGTGGCCTCCATCATCCATAAGTGGAAGAAGTTCGAAACCACCAGGACTCTTCCTAGAGCTGGCAGGCCATCTAAACTGAGCGATTGGGGGAGAAAGGCCTTAGTCAGGGAGGTGACCAAGAACCCGATGGTCACTCTGTCAGAGCTCCAGAGGTCCTCTGCGGAGAGAGGAGAACCTTCCAGAAGGGCAACCATCTCTGCAGCAATCCACCAATCAGGCCTGTATGGTAGAGTGGCCAGACGGAAGCCATTCCTTAGTAAAAGGTGCATGGCAGCCCGCCTGAAGTTTGCCAAAAGGCACCTGAAGGACTCTCAGACCATGAGAAACAAAATTCTCTGGTCTGATGAGATAAAGATTGAACTCTTTGGTGTGAATGCCAGGCGTTACGTTTGGAGGAAACCAGGCACCGCTCATCACCAGGCCAATACCATCCCTACAGTGAATCATGGTGGTGGCAGCATCATGCTGTGGGGATGTTTTTCAGCGGCAGGAACTGGGAGACTAGTCAGGATAAAGGGAAAGATGACTGCAGCAATGTACAGAGACATCCTGGATGAAAACCTGCTCCAGAGCGCTCTTGACCTCAGACTGGGGTGACGGTTCATCTTTCAGCAGGACAACGACCCTAAGCACACAGCCAAGATATCAAAGGAGTGGCTTCAGGACAACTCTGTAAATGTCCTTGAGTGGCCCAGCCAGAGCCCAGACTTGAATCCGATTGAACATCTCTGGAGAGATCTTAAAATGGCTGTGCACCGACGCTTCCCATCCAACCTGATGGAGTTTGAGAGGTGCTGCAAAGAGGAATGGGCGAAACTGGCCAAGGATAGGTGTGCCAAGATTGTGACATCATATTCAAAAAGACTTGAGGCTGTAATTGCTGCCAAAGTTGCATCGACAAAGTATTGAGCAAAGGCTGTGAATGCTTATGTACATGTGATTTCTCAGTTTTTTTATTTTTAATAAATTTGCAAAAACCTCAAGTAAACCTTTTTTCATGCTGTCATTATGGGATGTTGTGTGTGGAATTTTGAGGAAAAAAATTACTTTAATCCATTTTGGAATAAGGCTGTAACATAACAAAATGTGGAAAAAGTGATGCGCTGTGAATACTTTCCGGATGCACTGTATAGTGAAAACCATCCTGATGCATTTTAAAGGCACAATGAAGTGCATTTGGAGCCCTGGCTGTCAGAGAATGCATGGATGGACCAATGAAAGTATGCAATATCACAAAGCATTTTATGGATCAAATACACTTACAGCATCAGACTAGAAAATAATTATGCAGTATTGTCATTAATAGGACATTGAATAGGGAAAAAAAGTAGTGGATATTGCACTGTGAAGACATTTTAGTTAAACTGAACCATAAAAAGGTGTAGTGCAGGATGTTATTTGTGGATTTTAGTTCATCATTTAACAGTCATACCAGAGCAGCTCTAAGATAAATGTCTTAATCTGAATTTTGATTATGCCATTAGTCTCTGCATCTCTAGCTTTGAGAGACTGTGAAGCTGAGCAGATATCAGTCAGCCTCCCTGATCCTGAGTACAGGGTCCCCTCAGTGGTGTGTTTTGCCTCATCTTTCTTTCTTTCTGCAACAATGATTACACCTTCAGCGACCCATCAAAATAAAAAAAAAATTGCTGAAATTTGCTGATGATTCGACTCTGATTGACTTGATCACAGATGGGGATGATGTGCCATGTTAGAAGCGGTTCAGCTGGCCAGTTTGAGCACCCTCAACAATTTCAACCTGAATAATCGGAAAATGTGGAATTTTAGGAGTCACTTCACACCTTACACTTACCTGGTTATAAACAGTATCACTAACAAAAGGGAGGACTTTTTCTATCTTCTTGGGACCACTATCACTCAAAGTTTGTGTTGGAATCTGTTATCCAAAAAAATTCAGCGGCATATGTTTTTTCTCCACCAACTTAAAAATGTGTAACCTGTCTGAATCACTGTTGGTGTGATATTATTATAGACATTGAAAGCATCTTCACTTTCTGCATAACTGTTAGTTGCATCTGATCATTCAAAACAACTGATGGTGCGAGTCATTCAGATAGCAGATAGCAGCATTATTGACCTTGACGATGCAATATGTTGAGGACCAGTATGCATCATGGGTTAAGATATGTGCAGGAAATATAAATAAAAATCACACTCATCTGGCTTATTATCCTTTTCAGAAACATTACCATACACTAAAAGAAATACCTACTCAGCACATACATATTGCAATTTTTGTAGAGCAGTGACATTTATCTCACTATTATAATAAAAAAAATATTGGGAAGAGAGACGAGACGTGACTTTCTCAGAGAGACACTTTCACATCCCGCAAGATGAGACTTTGTGCCAAGAGATTTAATCACGCCTGGGGCCAGAAATAAAAGACAAGGAGTAGATGACAAAGTAGAACGTCGTAAACAATTCAAAAACATTGGTGCAATGCACATGCAGAGCAGGTTAGAGATAATGGAAGTACAAAAATTCGAAAGTCTCAAAAAAAAATGATAGTAAAGATCGCATTAGCGCAAACAAATGGAAATTATTACTTGGTGAAATAACAGAACAGTGAAAAGAGATTGAATATATTGTTCGGATTTAAACTTTAAGCCGGAGACTGAATATATGGACATAAGTGATATGTCCAGTATGTAAGTATGTAGATATTGTTTGGCTTTAAACTTTAAGTCGGAGACTTGTAGATCGTCTAATTCATGTTGCCATCAGGGAAGAGTAGTGTTTCTTCCCAATGAAGAGGCGTATCTGTGAGAATGAAAAGATTTGTTGTTTGGTGAAAGTGAAATCATGCGAGAGAAAATTTCAAACCCCGCGAGACAAGACTTTATGTAAAGACATTTGGAAAAGTCCTACCCACATCTAAAACATTTACAGCCACGCACACGGTTCAATCATTTCTCATTTGTGTGAATGCTATAGTCAGACACAGTTCATATAGAGAGAAAGAAACGATATTCACTCAAAGGCAGTTATACGTTGCGTTGTCACAATGTAATTCCAAACACGGAATCAAAATTCAATGCAATATTGACGAAAAGGTAAAAGTGAAAAGAGATTGAATATATGGACATAAGTGATATGTCCAGTATGTAAGTATGTAGATATTGTTTGGCTTTAAACTTTAAGCCAGAGACTTGTAGATCGTCTAATTCATGTTGCCATCAGGGGAAAGTAGTGTTTCTTCCCAATGAAGAGGCGCATCTGTGAGAATGAAAAGTTTTGTTGTTTAGTGAAAGTGAAATCCACATATGCGAGCAGCAGAGACATGAAGTTGCTGGCACGTAGCACAGGCAGGGGAGTTGACGAGTGAAGCGAGCATGGGGCAAAGCCCCCTAGTAAAAAAAAAAAAAGAGGTCTATCTTTGTCTTGTAATGATTTCCAAACACCCACATCTAATATAAGGTATGTTTACTTTATAAAGACTTACTGTATACATTACTGGGCAAGAGTACAATTCCGCACTGTCAAATTGTTCCACATATTTGGATTTTTGTACAATACATTATTATTCATTATTATTGTATATACTGTATTGTTATGATGCTGTTATATATTGCATATCATGCTGATAATTTATTTTTACATTTGTTATATTTTTGGATAACACTAAAATACATTTCTAGCATTTACTGTATGTTGCCAGGCAATAGTTTAAAGACACAATAAGAAATACTAGTAGATTTGTCTAACAGTGCAAACAATGCCATCTAATGGTTGAAATGCAGATTTTTCAAATGACTTTTAAAATGAACTTATTATGGAAGAGATAGTCTGTAAACTAGGTTTAAATTAAATATGAGTCTTTAGTTCTTTAACTGGATGTATTAATGGGACCCTGTACTGAAAGCTAAAATTAGAGAGAGGATGCCTTCAGTACTATTAGATGACAGAAACTGGACAGCCACCAATCTATCTATCTATCTATCTATCTATCTATCTATCTATCTATCTATCTATCTATCTATCTATAGTGCTATATTTTCATGCTTTAAAAGACAAGCATTAAAGCTAATGGTGCACCCAACAACAGTCTCCATTATTATTATTTCTAGTTATATATTGCTTTAAAAAATTAGCTCTGAGATGGTCAGTTTTTGGTCATTTATATGCCTTCTGTAACTGCTGTTCTTCAGAAATAGAGCTTGGGCTCTGCAGCTTTCAACCTGATGTATACTATTTATTCATTATTATCCTAGTCTAAATTGAATTTGTCTTTGTTTGCATGTAACTACTTCTTTGACATGTTGTAAAGCACTTTCAGCTACATCATTTGGATGAAAATGTGCTATAGAAATAATGTTATCTTTGAAAGCAAAGCCGATAACCAAGTTTGGGCCTTGAGTCCTGGAATCTGAATTGTTTAGTGTTTAATGTCTGTTTTATTTTTAGTATACTATTTATTATCAAATAAACTATATTGTTTTGTCTGTTTATAAAGAAAATAGTTGGCTTGATAACTTCAAGGATTGTGACCTTGACATGGTATGTGGAAGCGTGTATGTTTCAATGATTCTTAGACAGATGCTCTGGTTGTGTTATCCACATCAGACTAGTTGAAGGGGAGGACCTAGCAAAGCATTATCCATAATTGCCCCCTATAAATGTTCTAATTAAATCTCAAAGAATGTTGTCAATATTAGGAATACCACGACTCAGTTCTGGATCCAGACGTAGGATTGGTATTCATCAGTGAGGTTGAAAAATACCTGCTCTGTATAGTCAGCCTTTCCACTATGCACAGCATTGCCTCTGGATCAAACCAAACCTCTTAGTCAAAGGTGGTCTCCATCTCTCCTCACTGAACTGGAGTTGTCCCTTAAGATAGACCCCTACTGGGGGTAAAGATACTTAAAAACCAGTAGCTGGATGCCATATGACTGACATTCATTCCTGTGGATGACAGTGCCATCTCAATTAGAGAGGAACGCCGTAACTGTTGTTAACATGTATGCACCAAACAACTATTCAGAGTATTCTATCTTATTAGAGACACTGAATGTGGTCTTAAAAGGGTTATCATTTACTGACTCGTAAGTGCTACTGGGAGGTTTCACTGCTTATCTGGGAAATGATGGAGATACCAGGAGTGATGTGACTGGGAAGAGGACCATGCCTAATCTGAATCCAAACAGTAAATGGTTATCATGTGATATTCATGAATTGTCCATAAAGTAATGTAATATTTGAACACAAGGATGGTCATTAGTATAGCTACTGCTAGAGTGCCTTGGGTCAAAGATGAGTGCTCAACTTTGCAGTAATGTCATCAGATCTAAAGCCATGTTTTCTGGGCATTTGGACAAAAAGAGATGCCATGCTGTTAGTTGATTACAAACTGCTTCAGATGGACAAACCTGTAAGATCTAAACAGATGGCAAGGGTGTGCTGGAAAAAGCTAGCAGATACCTACCTCTGTTCAGAGTGAGTTTAGCTTATACCTGTTACAATTTGGACCATGTTAATTTTTTTTTATGCTGTAGGAAATTTTTCTTTTGCTGCTTTGTTGTGCATTCTGGGAGACTTCATAAGGCAGACAATATTAATAACTGAGTAATTTGTATGTATAATGTAGTTATAAACCAGTTGAAATTTCTTTATCATTTTTAAGTGTCTGCGGTGGACTGGCGCCCTGCCCAGGGTTTGTTTCCTGCCTTGCACCCTGTGTTGGCTGGGATTGGCTCCAGCAGACCCCCGTGACCCTGTAGTTAGGACATAGTGGGTTGGATAATGGATGGATGGATTTTTAAGTGTGCCATGTGACCATAAAGACGTTTCTGCATTTGTGACTGTGTTGCTGGGATGCACACTATTGCTAGGGACACATCATGGACTTGCCACTTTATAAACCTGTGTGTCATTTAGTGTATTGCCCAAGATTCCAGATCCAGTAGTCAAGCAACTTTTGATTCATACTTTGGCTTCAGTAACAGGTTTGTGTCTAGATTTTGATGACAGCTTATCTTCAGGTTACAATTCTGTTCTGAGTATAGAATTTGCCTTCTGACAACTCTTGTTTCAGCATAAATTACAGTTTTACACTTTGGTGTACCTGGCTTCACTGGTTCAAGAATTCAACCCTCGGACAATTTCAGTTTATGTACTTCTAGTATTGAATGTCATTTGGTTTCTGACTTTAGCAATTTTTATAACTCTTGGCGGTTCAACTTTTGACTCCATTGTCGGTTTTGTTTAGTTACTGTATATTTTTGTAATTGACTATGTTTACAGTTTTGTACTTCTGTTTTGACAACTCATTATCAACTGTCTTTACAGTTTCCCAAATAAATTTGTATCTCCTGGTACAACTACCCCACCTGTGGGTGTCAGCGTTCTTTCTCGTCGATAAATACTTTATTGAGAGTCAGCTTGAATTAAAAAAAACAGGTAGCAGTTGCCTATGAGGTGGTCCAGCTGACTACCCTGGATAAAGTTTCTGGTAGTACCATCAAGCACCACCAAAAAGCATCTTCTGGATCTTGGAGAGGGAAGTTATAAAGAGTCTGAATGGTAGTACAGTTGTAGAGAAAAAGATTGTTGGTGCATGTCAGGCCTTCTGAGCATTGCTAGCAGGAGCATCTCTAGTTTTTAATGTGAGATACCAGAGTGCCACAAAGTCAGCAACTGGAAATGGTCACACCAAAGACCCATGTATAGCTGAAGTTTGGGAAGGTCATGGAGAATTGACTTTGACATGATCAAATGATTCTAGCTCAGGAAGGGTAGGTGGGATGTCGCCCAGGCTATTTTCAGCACGAGTGGGGAAATATTGATCTTAACTGGGGACATGGTTGAGAGGAGGAAGGAGTACTTTTTAAGGAACTCTTAAAACTGGGGTATACTCCTTCTTTGGGAGGGGTCAGTACCGAAAGCATTGATTGGGCTGGGTTCAGATCTGTAGCTGAGGTTACTATGGTGATTAAAAAGCTCCATGTTGCTGGATGAGATCTGACTGGAAATGCTGAAAGACCTGGATATTGTGGGAGAGTTTGGCTAAAAAGCCTCTTCAAAGTTAAGTGCTAGTTGGGCAGAGTGCCTTGGAAATGACCACAGTAGTAATCTAAAAAAAAAAATGTTCCAATTACTGAGGGATCACATTCTTCAATGTTCCTGGAAAAACCTATGCTGGGGTACTGGAATGGGGACACTGCTGGTTGAATGTCATATTCAGGTGGAGCAATGTGGAATCTGCTCTGCCTGGCCGTGGAACAATTGACCAGTTTTTACTGTTTCACAGGTGTCTGAGAAGTCATGGGGATTTGAAAGTCTTGCTCAGATGTGTTATGTGGATTTGGAAATGCTTATGATTGAGTATCCCATAGTGTGTAGCAGAAGGTACTATGAGAGCATGAGGTCCTCAAGCTGCCGCTGCTGTTGCAAAATACCAAATAGTACAGTGGATTGTAGGGTTTTAGGAACTTTAAATCTTGACTCTGTTATTTTGGGAGATCTAGGTGAACAGGATTGTCAAACTGGTTAGACTGAAATGTTTGTTCTTACCAAAATTGTTCTGTTAACTGGTCCCTGTATTTAAGGACCACAAGTTGTTTTCACATACTTGATATTTCGTCAAATCCATTCAAAATCTGAGGTCATGGTCCTCTCACAGAAAAGAATGTATTGTCCCCAGCAGGTAAGCATCTACCTCAAATGGAGGAGTTCAATTAGCTTGAGGTCTTATTCAGGAGCAAATATACTGTAGATCAATGAATCGGTATAGCAGCAACAACAGCAGTTTTACCAATGTTTTACTTCTCTGATCCTGCAATGGACTGGCACCCTGTCAAAGAGCTGTTCCTGACTTATGCCCAATACTTGCTGGGAGAGGCTCCAGCATCCCCAAGACCCTGTTCAAGATAAGCAAGTTTGAAAATGGATGGATGCACTGGTCTGTGGTAGTGAAACAGGTCAGATGTTTGTGCATTATGCTGCCTTTTTATTTATTAGTATACATCCACTATGGTCATAAGATCTGGATAGTGACTTTAAGAATTAGATTATGAGTTGGCAAAAATTATGGAATCTTCACACTTAAGAGGTTAGCTTTTTTACTACATAGCAAATGATCAAATCACAGATATAACCCAGTTTTTATTTAATAGCTGAACATTCTGGCTTCATGAAACAAACCTTGAAAAAATAAATTATTTTAATTAATGTAGTTTTTTTCCACATCAAACAGTGGATGGTGATTTCCATCTCCCCTGCTCCTTTAACTGACATGCAACCCCCATATCATAAATGAGTGAGGAAATTTGTCTGTTTTCTTCAGGCAGTTTTTATGTGTTTCAACAGAAGTTCCAGCATCATTTTCTTGGCCAATGCATGTTCTTGATTTACCACAAAATATCTTTTTCACCCAATCATCCACATTTCTCTTATCTTAATCTTGTTTTGTTCCGTTAAGGTGTTAATGCTGGTTTTCTTTTGGCTTTTCTATATGTAAATCTCATTTCATGCACTGGATTTCTTGCAGATCTGTCACAAACATTGACTTCCGTTTCAACCCTTTTGTTTTGTATTTTACATTTTCAAGGTATATTGCTTTTAATTTTTATTCTGATGCTTTCCTTTTATAACTTCCCATTTTGTTTACACAGCACCAAATTTCAGACACACCAGACTCAGACTGGGCACAACCTTTGTGCTGGATTTCCTTCTTGAAGGAGTTTTATAATCCTTTCCATTGTTTCAGTTGACAACTCTCTCTTATTGGGCCAGGTTTCCTTTCAATTACCCAAGTCCAACAGTTCAGTAAGGTATGTTAGCAGTCTTAACTGCAGACCAATTTTCATTTTTAGACTTGTGCAGGTATTTGTTTCAGGAAATGCAAATTACAAGGTGATTCTACTTGATCTGCAAAAAATATGCCATTAACTAAAATAACTTGACTGAGGTATGATACTTAAAGCCAGAATCTCTATCCATTTAAACAAGAATTGTTTTGTGTTTTACCTGTGATTTGTTTATTTGCTATGAAATAAATATGCTGGGTGAACATTCTCCAAGTTTGGCGATTCCATTATGTTTGCCCTGGGTCCAAACAACCAAACTGGGGTTCCTGCAAAATGTTGCTGGATTTAATCTAGGAGACAGAGTAAGATGTTTAAGCAGTACTGGCTCAGGAGGAGCCATTTAAGGTGGTCTGAGTGCCTCCTGAACTCTTCACTTGGGAAATGTACAATGCACAGCCCAATGGGAAAAGGACGAATGACAAGACACTGTGTATGCTGGATATATTCTCTCTCTCAACTGCTTGTGGTGTTTCCGTGCGTTTCCTAAGAAAGACTAAAAGAATAACTCGGCTTTGTTGCTACCATTATCATCACTAGGAAGATGACAACAGAAAGATGGCGATAGACTCATTGTTTAAAACCAACTAAGGATCCGATACACACGAATGAACAGGTAAGACTTAAAATATACTGGCATTGTAATGCTGTGAAGTCATTCATCTGTGAGCAGACATCCTGTAACAGATCTTGCTCGAAAGTCAGCAATACCAAGTCTGTCCCAGTTCTTTCACAGCATTGTCTCTATCAGACATTTCAACAGCAGTACATGTCAGATAGGTTCACTTCAAAGACCAGTTCCTATCTGATGTATCAGTCATGCTCTGTTGGCTGGACGGTGCTGCCTGTCTGTTGAAGCTTTGCCTGCAGCTAGGACACAGTGGAGTGGTTTAATCCATAGTGTCTGGCAATTCTTAAAACACAACATGCCAATGGTCCTCTCCCTTGCTTCTGCTGACATTCCATGCATTATGAAATGAAATGAAAATTGACTGTAACCCATGATTTGGATGAAGGCCTGATTATTTATTGTTCCATGTGAATCTTCCAAGGTAAAAGTACACCCTATGGAGCATTCATGCGTTTAGTAAATTGTAATGCAATGCTGCAAAAGCTGTATCGTTCATCAGTACAATAGCACAACTTGACATTTTGTGAAATTAACAAGCTGTAATTAGCTTTCTTCTAGAAAATGCTGCCCTGTACACTAAAATATACTGAAGCTACAGATACTGCTTACTGTATTCAAATACTCTGTATGCATACAGAGTATTTGAATACAGTAAGCAGTATCTGTAGCTTCAGTATATTTGAGTACACTTCTACATTTAGGTTTTTTTATAATACTTAATCCTAAGGTCTAATTCTGTACCTTTTACCAATCTGACCCAAAAGAAGAAAAAGTACACCTTCCTGTGTAGTATTTATTTTTTAAGAGAAAGAGAAACATTCAGTCGTTTTTTTCTTTCAGCAATCAGCAATTTTATAGTACTGTTATTTAAATAAAAAAAAAAAAAAACACAATACATAGCACATCAGTCTATGATCAGACTTACAGGACAAGGCACTCAATTATATGGTTTCCAAATAAAATTAGAGCTGCATGTAATAAAAAAAAAAAAAATACCATTGACATACAGGCCCCCTAAATGCCAGGGGGTATTTTTCAGTAAATGTTGGTTATTTAGAACCAAAGTCATGTTACACTAAAAAACCAAGCTGTTTTCCCACAATTTAAGCCAATACGTCTTTTGTAAATCCTACCTGTACATACAGTCATATCAATTTATACATGAAAAATTAAACAGTGTAATGCATTTTGTTATACAAACTTTAATTTAGGAAAGAAGACACTGGAAATGAACCTGATTAAAGAAATCTGTTATATGGAACATTTTCTGGAACAGTACACTTCATAAGGGTTTTGTACTAATTATGTTAGGTCCGCAAGTAGGAAATTACAACTTTATTTTAGCACACCATATACACATCTGTATACAGCTACATATTTGTCACTGCACGTATTCCAATCTATGCATAGTACTTTGTTGAGTCATTCCTTTTATTTTGCTTTGCCATAATGACATGGACTATCTGAAAACATGAAAGTTTCACTTTAAAACCAACAATTTATGCCCGGTTTACTAAAATTTTAGAATACAAGGTAATGTTAAGTCAGATGTGCATCACAAAACCATTAAAACATACACACACAAAAGCCCACACACAGAGCCACAAATGGACCTAAATGACAACACACAGGCACACATTCTTCCTCTTAATCTGACCAAAGACACCGTGCCCTTAGAGATGGAGTTTTAAACCTCCTATTCAATGTAACAATTTATTGGAAGTTTTTAAATGTAAAAAGAGCCGAAAATGTATTGATCTAGTTACAGGTAAGCATGCAGGTGAGATTTAAAAAAAAAAAAAACTTAAATTGCTAGATGAATGTATGTAGCTGCCCTGGAAGTGTGCATGCTTTTCATGTCCACTAAGGACTAGCAATATGTGGCAGAACACCCAGTTGCATCATGGTATACACCATCACTGAATATACCCACAAGAAAGTAAAGCCGAAACCAACAGAAATCAGTCAACAATGGATATTAAATAAAAAATTTAAAAAAAAATTAAAAAAAAAAAAAACACTTTTGCACACTTTAACTTTTGGCCTTATTTTACATGGTCTGAAAAGAAAAAAAAAAAGTGCCATGCATGGGAATAACTTTATTAAAAAGCAAGTATATGCCACAAAATCAACCACATACATTTACAGATGTCCATCAATCTCTAAACAGGCAGACCTACATTGTCACACCTGTCATTTGCTCTAAAAATATATAAATCAAATAAACTCGAGATCTGATGCTCACATGGGACAAGATTGCACATAATTGATGTTCAAACAGAAAAAGGTTGGCATAGACAAAGTATAGAACAAAGTGTCAAAGACAGACTCCACACCATGGACAGGATGAATTCTCTCTCTTTCTCTCTCTCTCTCTCACACACACACACACACAGTCTTATTTAGTGTCATCTGCCTCAAATAATGTTTTTACTTAGAGATGAGACACTCTTGTATAAACAAATGTCCCCCTCTGTAAAATAGCAATTACAATACCATTAAGTTCAAGATATTGTAACCTTTTCCATAGTATTTATATATTTAAAATTACATCTGCAACACTATTATGCCTCAAATCTTCTTCAATAAATAGTATTAATCCCCCCAACCCAATATTATATACTGTACACATATAAAGCTTTTGTGTTTTTTTTTTTGTTTTTTTAAATATTTGTTCCTGTAGCTTAGCATCAGGCCACCTTTGGTGAAAATAAAAGTTTGGCAATTTTAAATATGTCTATAATAATGCATTTTAATATATCCAATTTTTCTCTAGTGCAAAGTTTGTAACGCCAATCTAAGCTGTGTTTGATTTGCAGACAGTGGGAAGAGGAAAAAAAAAACATAAAGTCATTATTAGTAAAATGCAAAAGTCATTTCAACTATCCATACTTGCCAGTTACAGAAAACATTTGGCAATATATTTTAAGCAGGCAATTCATAATCCAACACATTAAGTAGCAATCCCAACAATTACAGTTTAAACAGCATATATAAAGCTTCTACTCCAAAACTGTTTCTGAAATCTGTACTACGTTTCCTCCTATTACATCAATCTTTACTGCTGAAGAAATGTAAAAAGTAGAGATGTTAATGACAGTTTTACTCGCTGTAAATTAAATGACAGTTCTGTAATTTAATATCTAAAATAGAATAAAATCAATCAAAAAGAACATTAACTGTTGCATCCTTTAGTACTTTACTCAAAAACACCACCAAATTTTAACATAGAAAAAACAAACCTCTAATGCTGTTTTGACAAAAATGATATTTTAAGACTACCACAAAATGACCTTTTAACCTTTTACTAATAAAAGGCAAATAAAAACACATTTTACCCTAGGGTATTTCTATTAAACCAGAAGAAGTAAAAATGTTACCTCTGATAGTATGGTATTCACTTAAAGATGCCAGTTTATTGGTATTCACTTAAAGATGCCAGTTTATCTATGCCTTATCAGTGTATTTAAGGAAATAAGGCTATCCCAACTATGAATGCACAGAGATGTGTCAGAGGAGAAGCTATCTACATTTTTCAAAGCAGGCTGAAGATTGTCTTTTTGCTTTACAAAAACATGACACTCTCTGGAGCCACTTTTTTCGGCAAAAGGTACAATTTTACTTACACTTAAGAATAACCTCCCTAGAAGCTTCTTATCCAGTGTACAGTACTGATTGGGTCCACAGTGATGAGTTCACTATGACTTATAAGTGCTTTTCATTTTGGTATACATATGTAAGACATTTATACACAATAAAAAAAGGCTAGTAGTTGCAAATGTTGTTTGAAAATTTGTTAAAACACACAAAACATTCAGATTATATTTCAAGTAATGAGTAACACCACAGTACTTATTTTACTGAAGTAAAAATACCTACATTAAAGAAAACAGATATATATTTTATATATGCTGTGTAAAATGTAAATAAAAACAGAATACAATGATCTGCAAATCTCATAAACCCATATTTTATTCACAATAGATCATAGAAATCATATCAGATGTTGAAAGTGATGCATTCTACTATTTCATGAAAAATATTTGCACATTTTAAATTTGATGGCAGCAACGTGTCTCAAAAAAGTTGGGATGGGGCTGACAAAAGGTACCACAAAGCAATAGCTGGAGGAACATTTTTGCAACTAATTACTTTAATTGGCAACAGGTCAGTAACATGATTGGGTATAAAACGAACATCTTAGAGAGGCAGAGTCTCTCAGAAGTAAAGATGGGCAGAGGTTCACCAATCTGCAAAAAACAGTCTACAAATTGTAGAACAATTTCAGAATCAAGTTTTTCAACATGAAATTGCAAAGACGTTAAATATCTCATCATCTACAGTACACAATCTTCTTCTTCTGTGTCCAACGGACAAGACTGAAAATTAGTATTGGATGGCTGTGATCTTTGGGCCCTCAGATGGCACTGCATTAAAAAACAGGCCTGATTCTGTCATGGAAATAACTGCATGGGCTCAAGAACACTTCCAAAAGTCATCGTCAATAAACACAGTTTGCTGTGCCACCCATAAATGCAGCTTAAAGCTCTATTATGCAAAGAAGAAGCCCTATGTGAACATGATCCAGAAACGCAGCGGTCTTCTCTGGGCTAAAGCTCATTTAAAATGGACTGAGGAAAAATGGAAAACTGTTCAGTGGTCAGACAAATAGAAATTTGAAATTTTTTGGAAAACACGGACACCACATCCTCCAGACGAGAGAAGGACCATCTGGCATGTTATTAGCACTCAATCTGATGGTTTGGGGGGCATTAGTACCTATGGAATTGGCAGCCTGCACATCTGGAAATGCTGAAAGGTACAGTATACTGTATACAGGTTTTAGAGCGAGCAATATATGCTCCCCTCCAGAAAACATCTTTTTCAGCGAAGGCCTTGCATATTTCAGCAAGACAATGCTAAACCGCACACTGCATCTGTCACAACGGCATGGCTTCATAGTATAAGAGTCTGCATGCTGAACTGACCTGCCTGCAGACCACACCTTTCACCAAATGAAACATGTGGCGTATAACAAAATGAAAAATATGACAAAGACGACCCAGGAGTGTTGAGCAGCTAAAATACTACTTCAGACAAGAATGGGACAACGTTCCTCTCCCAAACATCCAGAAATTGGTCTCCTCAGTTCCCTGATGTTTATGGACTACTGTTAAAACAAAAGGGGCTGCTACACAGTGTTAAACATGGCCCTGTCCCAACCTTTTTAAGATGTGTTGCTGCCATCATATTCAAAACGACTATTCTTTTCTTAAAATGGTACATTTTGTCAGTTTAAATGTTTGACACATTTTCTATGTTCTACTGTGAATATAGTATGTATTTATGAAATTTGCAAATTGTATTCTGTTTTTATTTACATTTTACACAGCATCCCAACATTTTTTGAATTGGGGTTGTGTATATGCGCATTAATACATTACTAGGGAAGATTTGAACAAAGGTTTATCAGTATACATTTAATTCTGGACTTGCCAGGATTTATGGGTTGTTTGATGTCCAACTTGAAGGTGCCAGTACACAATTATTTACTATAGGTATGCAAATATGGAAAATGAAATAAAGCTGGTACTTGCTGCACACCTACTTCTGTCACTGGGTTTAATAACAAATGCTGGCCAGTAAAATCATAAATGAAAAAGTAACAAAAAGTAACACACTTGATAACAAGTAGCTACATAACATTTTTTGTTTAGTAACGCGGAATTTAACAAAGTTACTTTTAAAAGTAACTTTTCCCAATATTGGTTACAACACTAATCCCAGAGGAACACAACTTAACATCACTACGTTTAATAAAAAAAAAAAAAATAAAAAAAAAGTTTCTTTCACCATAATCCTTTGTTTTTTGCATTAAAGCCAATTCTACCCCCACGTTCACAGTGCATCTTAAATGGTGAAATGTATTCCAGATATTTGATAAGGTGTGGTAACTTAGCTTGGGCTGTCGTGCCACATCATGTAGTTTTATCACTAGCTTCCGCATGTAGAACCTTCTCAAGATATATACATCAAATGATTAATGTTTGCTTCCTCATAGAATTCTAGGGTTAATAGGGAGTCAGTCATATTTAAAGAAAGAAAAAAAAAGCGGGAGTTGCATATTAATTCAGTGAATCGCAAGGAAGTGTTTATTCACTTACATGTGAAGAGGGACTTTTTTTATATAAAGATCACCAATCAAACAGATCAATGCTGAAATACAGACATCAAGTAAAGATCACACTAGATACTGAATGTTAAAAAATAAAGTTACTACTAGTTTTAAATAGTTCATTGCTCAAGTCAGAAATGACTCAGTACCTGAAGTTTATTTTATTATTTGAATACTGTTAATCAGTAATTTGCTCTTTTCCTTAAAAAGATTATAAAGATTAGAAAGTGCTTCTTACACATAGATAAATATGGTCAGAAAGCCTTTCTGTGCAACATTGCTGCCGGTTTCTTTTAGATAATATGCAGCTATTAAATCAAATTTAAAGCTACACATTACACTATGTGCGATTATACTTAAGTGCCATTGAAGTGTAAACTACACACATTAAGTGGCAGAATACAGAAGCTGACATTTTACCTGTATTAAGCTACCACAAAAAACTAATTTGTTTCGTTTTTTCTCTAGCAACAAACCGTTAACTGGAATCAAAATGGTAACACATTCTAATTTAAGGCTAAATTTCAGTGCAAAATAAGTTAGAAAACTTTCCACAGCTTAGTTATATTGCCCAATATGAATTCTGTAGGACTGCACCTTCCAAATAATTTCAGATCAGCTTAAATCAGTTTACCTTATCATACATTTAGCAGCAGGAATCACAATCCGTAAACCACAATGCAATATTAACTGCTGACTTGTGCAGAATCCTAGTAGTACTGCTAGGAGAACTCTGTCGTCTTACCAATAACAATACTTAGACTAAATTCAAATTAAGTAATCTGTGGTAAAGAATGTACTGTTGGAATCACTCCAGGAATGTGTTTATAAAAAATAAACTTCAACTTTTAAAAATAAAGAATCATTTGTGACATGGAGAGAGAAAAAAAAAAAAAAACAACCAGCAGTCACCTGCTAAGAGCGGTTTGTTCACTTGAATGCTGTAGTGCTATTCCCAACACAGTTTTAAGTACTACAGTTCATCTTCTCTTTATATCTCCACTCTTCTACAGTTTCCAGTTCAATTTATTGTTTAACTGAGTGCAGGTGAGAAATTCTCCGTTTTTTCAAAAATCTGTATACTGTAGTTCCCAGAAATATAAGTGCAATCACACAAAAATAGATTGCATATATAAGAAACTAGAGAGAAAGAAGAAAGGCAAACATAAGTACAAGTTTTTTCACAGTAACATATACATATCTACAGTGATGACAATAAAACCCAAAGCATCTAACCGTTCAAGTTTCTCACCTTTCCTAAAAGAACATTCACAACATTCCTAAAAACTAATAAACTTAAAAATTGTGCATTTTCCAATATTCCATACAAATGGAAATGCAAAATTTGAGATGCTTTACAAAAGCTACTTGCACCAATTGTATATGTAAAAATGCGGCCCAAAGGTGCAAATTTCCTCCAGGAGACAAACTATTTGCCCCCTTCCTGATTTCTTATTCTTTTGCATGTTTGTCACACAAAATGTTTCTGATCATCAAACACATTTAACCATTAGTCAAATATAACACAAGTAAACACAAAATGCAGTTTTTAAATGATGGTTTTTATTATTTAGGGAGAAAAAAAAATCCAAACCTACATGGCCCTGTGTGAAAAAGTAATTGCCCCCTGAACCTAATAACTGGTTGGGCCACCCTTAGCAGCAATAACTGCAATCAAGCGTTTGCGATAACTTGCAATGAGTCTTTTACAGTGCTCTGGAGGAATTTTGGCCCACTCATCTTTGCAGAATTGTTGTAATTCAGCTTTATTTGAGGGTTTTCTAGCATGAACCGCCTTTTTAAGGTCATGCCATAGCATCTCAATTGGATTCAGGTCAGGACTTTGACTAGGCCACTCCAAAGTCTTCATTTTGTTTTTCTTCAGCCATTCAGAGGTGGATTTGCTGGTGTGTTTTGGGTCATTGTCCTGTTGCAGCACCCAAGATCGCTTCAGCTCGAGTTGACGAACAAATGGCCGGACATTCTCCTTCAGGATTTTTTGGTAGACAGTAGAATTCATGGTTCCATCTATCACAGCAAGCCTTCCAGGTCCTGAAGCAGCAAAACAACCCCAGACCATCACACTACCACCACCATATTTTACTGTTGGTATGATGTTCTTTTTCTGAAATGCTGTGTTCCTTTTACGCCAGATGTAACGGGACATTTGCCTTCCAAAAAGTTCAACTTTTGTCTCATCAGTCCACAAGGTATTTTCCCAAAAGTCTTGGCAATCACCGAGATGTTTCTTAGCAAAATTGAGACGAGCCCTAATGTTCTTTTTGCTTAACAGTGGTTTGCGTCTTGGAAATCTGCCATGCAGGCCGTTTTTGCCCAGTCTCTTTCTTATGGTGGAGTCGTGAACACTGACCTTAATTGAGGCAAGTGAGGCCTGCAGTTCTTTAGACGTTGTCCTGGGGTCTTTTGTGACCTCTCGGATGAGTTGTCTCTGCGCCCTTGGGGTAATTTTGGTCGGCCGGCCACTCCTGGGAGGGTTCACCACTGTTCCATGTTTTTGCCATTTGTGGATAATGGCTCTCACTGTGGTTCGCTGGAGTCCCAAAGCTTTAGAAATGGCTTTATAACCTTTACCAGACTGATAGATCTCAATTACTTCTGTTCTCATTTGTTCCTGAATTTCTTTGGATCTTGGCATGATGTCTAGCTTTTGAGGTGCTTTTGGTCTACTTCTCTGTGTCAGGCAGCTCCTATTTAAGTGATTTCTTGATTGAAACAGGTGTGGCAGTAATCAGGCCTGGGGGTGGCTACAGAAATTGAACTCAGGTGTGATACACCACAGTTAGGTTATTTTTTAACAAGGGGGCAATTACTTTTTCACACAGGGCCATGTAGGTTTGGATTTTTTTTCTCCCCAAATAATAAAAACCATCATTTAAAAACTGCATTTTATGTTTACTTGTGTTATATTTGACTAATGGTTACATGTGTTTGATGATCAGAAACATTTTGTATGACAAACATGCAAAAGAATAAGAAATCAGGAAGGGGGCAAATAGTTTTTCACACCAGTGTATATATCTAAACATCTGACATTTTTGTCTTGAGGATGTCGAAAGAAGAAAGAGAGAAAAAAAAAAAAAATCAGATGACTTAACCAAACACTTTTTTTTACCTGAGTGAAAATATCCAGTCCCAGTCCACTGTTGTCAACAACCACTATTGTGAGTACTGTTTGCAAAGCCAGGGCAACAAACGTGTTCACACCAAAAACTAATGCATACCTCTCCATGCTTAAATTCACAGCAATCTGATACCTGTTAATAAATCAAGACAGGGGAAAAAAAAAAAAAGAAAAAAAAAAGCCATCTTGTATGAATTAATGACAAAATAAAAGTTAACCTGCAACTGTTAACATATGTAGTCAATGGTAAAATACAGTATATTGAAATAAGTAGTCATGGATAGAGGAAAAAAAGAAGGAGATATTGTCTACGGTATTTTAAGTACAAAACAAAGTCAATGTCCTTTAATTTTTCAAACAGAATCTGCAAATGTGCACAACATATTAGACTATCTTGTGGATAATCTGAAAATCTAAGCATTTTTATTCCAGTAGGCTGTGGAAAAAGTTAAATAACTCGGATGTATTTTTATCTCCTTCCGAAACATGCTTTGTTAGTGTTGGGGAATAAACCTTGAACATTTTTAAGCGCAAATGAGAACAGCAAGATATGTACTACTCTTTAGCTGAGAAATTACTGTAAGGCTGCTTTAGAAACAAAATAACTGCCTTTATTGCTCTTTGGGGAACTTCATTGTGGTTGAGCTATTTGTATCCCCAATCAACCTCACTTAATCTGCACATGGCTGGGGAACACCCTGTGTAACCAGCTCTATGTATTAACAACAATATGGAAGCTAACAGTCTCAGTAAAACTTCCACAAATTATCTCATGTGAATGCACTGAAAAAGCCTGGTAACTGTTTAAGACAAGGCCAAAATGTGGGATTTATTTGTCAGCACTCTCCACCCCACTGACCTCTATACCAAGCATTCCTCAAATATTTATTCTGGGATATTTTAAATTCTGGAAACACTTTTAAGTTATATAGAGGAGTATACCCACAATAGTGGGACAAGTTCCAACACACATAAGATCTAGTGTCTTGTTAAATTTTATAATTAAAAAAACCTTTATTAATTTTTGTTCAAAAACCAAAGTATCAAAGAAAAACATTCTAACCAGACATTTAATTTAAGTGCATCAGAGAAGCTGCAGCTAATTTAAGAACTCCATGTGATTATATAGTTTCTTTAAAACTCACTTTAGAAACCCTCCATAGATTTGATACCAATAAACTATAAATTTGGAACATCATTTAAAACATCTACTTTGTGCAGTGCAAAATTAATTTTTTCCCCACAATGTTGAGAGTATTTTAGTTTTTATTGACTATATCACAGTTCTAATGGATTACAAGTTTACAATAGCCAATAAGCCAATAAGCCTAACTGGAGTCAACCTGTGGATGCATATTAAAGCCTACCATCAAACTCACTGCCTCTTTGCCTAGACCTCAGAGAGAAGAAAAAAAGAAAAAAAAAAAAAACACGTGGATCTCCACAAATCTGGTTCATCCTTGGGAACTATTTCCAAACACCTTAAGATTTCAAGTTAATCTGTACAAACAATATGCGAGTATAAACACCGTGGGACCACATAGCTGTCACACTGTATTTTGTCTCCTAGAGAAGAACGTAATTTGGCATGAAAAGTGCAGAACAACAGGACCTAGTGAAGAAGCTGGAGGAAGCAGGTAGACAAGTTTCTATATCCACAGTAAAACAAATCCTATAATTGATATACACTAAAAAGGTGGCTCAGCAAGGAAGAGGCCACTGTTCCAAAGCCAAACTGCAGTTTGCAATGGCACATGGGGACAAAGATCTTGCCTTCTGGAGAAATGTCCTCTAGTCTGATGAATCCAAGATCATACTGTTTGGCCATAATGGAAATCATTATGGTTTGAAGAAAAAGCTTGAGACTTGCACCCAAAGAACACCATCCCAAGCATAATGTTGTGGGGTTGTTTTGCTACAGGAGGGACTGGTTCACTTCACAGAATAGACTGCATTGCATCATTAGAAGTAAAATTTTGTAGATATACAGCAGCAACATCTCAAGAGCTCAGCAAGGAAGTCAAGGCTCATTTGCAAATATGATCTCCCAAACGGACAATGACCCCAAGCATACCTCCAAGGTTGTGGCAAAATGGCTTAATGACAACAAGGTCAAGGTATTGGAGTGGCCACCACAAGGCCTTGACTGCAATCCAATTGAAAAGTTGCGGGCAGAACTGAATAAGCGTGTGCAAGCAAGAAGGCCTAGAAATCCATCCCACTTACACCACTTATGTCTGAAGGAATGGGCCAAGATTCGAGCAAATTATTGTACGACGCTTATGCCGGGCTCAAGTTAAACAATTTAAAGGCAATGCTACCAAATATTAACAAAGTGTATGTAAACTTGTGACCCACTGGTATAGTCAATAAAAAGTCAAATAAAAAGTGACATATTGTCCGTGAACATTGCTAGAACATAGTTTGCTAGTATAAAATATGTGGAGGGGTTATAAAGTGAGTTTTAAATAATTCACCTTAAGTGTATATAAACATCTGACAATCTAATTTTTGTATGTAATTTCATATCATAGAGAAAAGAAAAATTCAGTACAAATACAAGACCATCTGATCTAATTCAGCTCAGATGCACACAATGTAACGTTCAACATGAACCTTCCAAGTAGCCCTCTATATAAAGTACACATATGCACTTTATGTTGATGTGGTAAGCAGCATATACACCTTTTTTTTGTTCTTTATTTTGCCTTATATAATTTTTTGTATGAGGAATTTGTTAGTTTTTGTATATCCTCGGGGTCAGAGCGAAGGGTCAGCCTTTGTACAGTGCACCTGGAGCAATTACAGGTTAAGGGTCTTGCTTACTATATTTGAAGCTGTAAAAGTAATGAACAGCACTGGAAATCAAACAAAAAAATAACTTCTGTACTCACGTTGCAATTGTTATGAGAAGCATATAAATGCTTCTGAAACCAACATAGGAAGCATAGCACACCCAGATGTTCCTGACAGAATCCATGATGTAGACAGATGCAGCTATTAGCACAGAGAAAGTACATAAAGCCAGTTCACCCCAAACATCCCACGACACCTTCACAAATCCAATGGCAAAAGCAGCGGCAGCACCTAAAGAAATAAAAAAATGCAATGTTTATATATAAAAAAAAAACAACATCATAACGCACATGGAACTGATTGAATATTAAAGTTTATGAAAATAATGAGTCAGAATTTATTTGTCAAAACAGAAGCCTTAACACTTACAAGAACCAAATTCTCTCTAAACTTTTAAATTATAATTGTTTAACTACTGCCCATCCTTTAGACAAGCAACTCATTTGTACTCTCAGGTGATCAATTTTCCCAAAATATGTGACGTCACCTATTAATTCTGATTGTTGATAAATGCAGTGCAACCTGCACTCTTAGCCTTCCCTCCTAAATAGCAAATTAGTCAGGGAATATCATCTTTACTACTCCCAGGGCAAAATCAGAAAGATAGAAACACTCTATCCTATGGCCGTTCAATTGCAATCTACAATAAAGGGAATATAAACTTTGTTGAGAGTTAAAAAACTGCCTCTTGGTCCAGCCACATACTGAGCCAAGTATGAAGGTTCATACTGTTTAGCACCCAAATCATTTCTATGTACATCCTTTCGAAGTCAAAAAAAAAAAAAAGATGTAAGCATATGTTCAGTTGGGTTGGACAAGTTTTAAATAGTTTAGAATACCAAAGAAACAGGTAGCCTTATTTAACTGCTTTACTTCTCTACTCTGTTACAGGACAAATCTCTCATATAAGCACGCCAGCCACAGCTGTTATGGTCTACTCTTGGAAAATCTGAGAAGGAAAAAAAAATAAATACAGTAAATAAAAAAAAAAAAAAAAAAAAGGTAAATCTGCAAGATCATAACTGCTGAATCCAATACCACAGAGTGAAAGGTAGGAACCCATTGTGGACTATTTCTAATACTGCAGTACATCCTCACACTGTGGATTCAATTTTAAGGCTCCAATCATCCCCAACAGATTTTAGTCTTTGCACCTTCTATCCATTATTCACCAAACCCAATTGCACAAAGAAGCTACTCCAGTAAAGGCAAACTTGTCTAATTAATCTAACCCAAACAAAAATATTCACAGACGCAAAAACCATAGAAACTCAATGAAAAAAGTTTACAATTTCCCCCATTTTTCAGAAACAACCAAACCTTTATGTATACAATTTATTGATCATACATTTACCTACAAGTTCTGAACACTCCAATACAACATTTAAAGGAACTATAATTGCAAAAATAATTAAAAAGTTACATCAAACTAAATAGTTTTACACTGTTAAAAGCAACCAATTAAAATTCTTTAAACTTGTCATGCAGAATGGCATTCCCAGAAAGTGAACCATTTTTATTCTTGAATTGAAATGCAGAGTTTGAGAAATACCATAATACAGATAGAGATTTGTGAAACATGTATCCCAAACAATCAAAATTGAAACCAAAAATTTTTTTAATATTTCTCTAAGACTATTAAAACAAACAAAAATCATACCTAATAGTGTGGAAACAGCCTCCACACTACCGTTGTGGATTGTCGAGTTCTGTGATGGCAGGACCACTTCCCAGAGTGCTTGGACATAATTGACCACCTGAAAATATCCACAGGTGGACAATGCCCACCACAAAGACCACCGTACCAGAGGCCAAGAGGAGTAGCAATCAAGAAAGTCCAACCATAGCATTCTCAGGACTTCAAGCAGATCAGATTTTCTATTATTGTTCTTTGCATCCTGTAAGCATAATTAAAGAAAAAATCACCACAACTTTCACACATTGAAAGATGTGTACTTGAGTTTTCAAAAAATTACAAATGAAACTAAAAATACTGCATAGGCACTTCAGTTTTTTGTCAATAAAGTACAGTATTTTGAACACTGGCCACAGTTTAAAACTATTAAGATTAAGATCAACTCACAATCTATATTAGAATGATATACTATTAATTACTAAATGGAAACTGTACCACAAAATTGAACACATTTTAATAAAAATCTACAGAACGAAAAAATCACCTTTTATTTCTCCAGTCCAAGGACTTGGATATTTATAGCATCAACTACTGTTCTTGTGAGAAAACAAAGGATTTTAAATGTCCTGAAGAAAATAAATAAAAATCTACAAATAAACACAATGTAAATGCTGGGAGGAGAGAGAGACAGAAATATTTGCTTTGTTCTTATATACAGCCACCTCACTTCACCCTGTAAAGCAAAGCAAAGCAAGACTCGCCCATGTTACAATGGGCAGGCCACAGAACTTAGCCTATTTTAAGTGTTCTTTGAACAGAAGCAGTTATATAGAATCTACCATATCTGGGCTTTGGGGAGAATGGCTGGGGGTTATGATATTGCATGCTGCAGTGAACAATCTTTCAGGCTGCAAGGCCGTAAGCACACACACAGAGATGCATGTAAAGTTTGGACTATAGAAAGTTGTAAAACTACAAAAAAAAATAATAATGAAACCAAAGTAAACTCAAGAATTATATGCAAAGTTGTAAGTAAATTTCTATACAAGACAACAAATGTGTTTAATATAGATTATGAACTTAGAGACTTAAAACTATACAACCCTACTAACATAAATGCCAGATGGTGAACCTAATGTTATTTTTCAAGGTACTTAATTCCAAACTGTGTGAATACAACACAAGCTTGGTCATACTTTTTGTACCGTTCATATACCGTTCAAAAAAAATATATATATATATAATTAAGAATAGAAAAATAGCATTTCCAAAAACATATTTATATAAATTTCCCTTTCTGTCAGTCACTTAGGAGCAATGCTATTTGTAGCATAACATTTTTCTCTTCTTACATATTCACTGAAAACTGAAGTGTTCATTCCTCTCATTGATGCCAAGTAAAAATCTACATAATCTACATAGAAGGATGTGATAAGGCATATTATTGGAAAGATAATTACTGTATACCCTGAATAAATGGCTGATTCCTTAACAGTTTTGAATTAACTGCGAACACCTATTGCACAATTTGAAAGAGGTAAAATCAAAATGAACATATACTTTACATAATTTAATTAGTTGTACATCTTCACATTAAGATAAACCAAGCAAAAATATTTTAGCTAAAGAAGGAGTAATACACACTTAAGATTATAGTAAGTAAATCCATGTAGTTTGTCTCAATTGTTCTTTGTAAGAAATTTACTTTTTAAGAAGAAGAAAAAAAGAAAACCAAGAGGAGTCTTGCATCCATTTTCTGAACAGTGTTTTCCCATTAACAAAGTCACAGATGACTGATGTTTGTCCAAGAATAAGTGATTGCATGGCACAAACAAACTCTGTGGGAGGATGCCTGTCCAGTGCAAGACACACACACCGCTAAATTAGAGTTATCAAACTATTTTGCACATTTCTAGCATATTTGAGAAAAAAATGTTACACTGAAGGACGGCATGTTTGCTCTAAACTGAAAGTACCATCAAGGTTTAGGAACTGAATCCAGGTTCCCACAGTTATGGAGCAGCAGCACTAAACACAGCTGAACTGATACACCCAAATACTGCTGTATTTTATTTTCTATTAGGAAAACCTCATCAGTACAGTACACTCTTCAAAGAGGCATACACTTGCTGTCTGAACTTCTTTGAAGGACATGGTGTTAAACTTTTTCCAATATGTAACTAATAAGGGATACTATGTTTCAGACTATTGAAAGCTTCTTAAAGTGTCACATGAAACTGGGAAGAAGGATACCTTGATGGCCACCAAAGTCATTTAAAAGTACATTAAAATATTAGCTGATACAACCAATCATAGATCCGAATCAAATGAAAATTATAGGATCACTCTTAAAACATTTTTCTCATCTTTTTAAAAATGTTCAACTGTGTTTGCACAGTTGAAAGTATGTCCATCTAAATTAAACCTCTAAAAAAATAAATTCTGCAATTCCTGGTTAAGGGGCAGGTTACCGTTTGTATTTAAACAAAAGTTTAAATGACAGTATACCAGTGACACAGTTCAAATATTACTCCAATAAAAAACAAATTGAAACCACTAACTTAGTCCACCAAGTCAACAAGTAACTCTATACTGTACATGGAAATTAACTAACACCTCAAATATTGGTATATACCACACCATTTTCTAAGCCTACTTAATAATGAGCAGGGCTGCATGTGGCTGAAGCCTATCCCAGCATGCATAGAGCACAATTCAGGAACAACCTCCTGAACAGGGCTCCACACTCTCACATATGCACATACCACGCACACAATAGGGCAATGTTAACATTGCCAATCCACCTAACCTGCCCCAACTTGCTTGGTGAAGCACCCAAAGGAAACCCACACAGACACAGGGAGAACATGCAAATTCCATGAAGAGAGGACCCTGGGTGCGAACCCTGGTGTCCTTACTGCCAGGCAGCATCACTACTACTGCGCCACCTTATTCACATATAATACTTAAGTGTCCTGTAGCTATATCTAAATGAATACACTGTTGGCATATACTTGCACATCATGTCCTTATAAAATATACATACCAGACGTGAAGACTGACGGCAGCTGACATTTTGTGGCAGCTTTGATTCTACATCCTCGGCCTCAGGTACTTGTTCCAAACATTCTTTGCTGTTTAAACATGTAGTCTTCTCAGAACTATGGTTATTTGAATGTTCCAGCCTTGGGTGAAAAAATAAACTCTTTTTTGCCATTGGAAGAAACCATGAACTGATAAAAGCCAATGACACAGATACTAAAGTAAACACATTAAGATAATACAAATGCACTTTGAATACAGACACAAGAACTTGGCCACAGATGGAGCCAACAGTATAAGCCACCAGTGTGACACTACGACAATAAGCTGTCACTTTCTTATACTGGACAGTTTCCACTACACTGTATATATAGGAAAAGTATGCAACCTCAGCTGCTGTGGCAAGTCCGTAAGAAACCTCCAAAAATTGTATAGCCAACACTCCCTGTGCACACAAAAGCATTATGTAGGTTATAATGAAGGCAACTCCCTGCAAAATGATGACAGGTTTGTAACGTAGATAGTCTGTGGCCAGAAATACAGGAAACAGTAGTGCAAGGTAGGAGTAAGTCCATACTGGATAGATTTCATTAAACACCTGCAAAAACAGAAACAGCATAGAATTAGTAAAGGAATTTAAAATGAACAAAGAAACATACTTGCTGGGGAAGGTATACAATTAAATATACAGTACTGTAAACTGGAGAAGTCTGATTTAATGTCCCTATTTAAATATACCTTGAATGTATCACAAAAACATCTTATGTAAAAACTAAAATCTGAATGTAAAAAAAAAAAAAAAAAGGTTGGTTTTTCCTTGCAATAATTTTGACAACATTACTCCAGAGGCACCAGTAATTCTGCACATCACTTCCCAAATTATTATTTTCATTTCTGAATGTTATCTTGTATTGTCATTAGTAAAACTGTCAGCTTCCATTCTCAAATATGCCCCATTCACAGTACTTTTGAGACAGAATTTCCTACTCTTGCCTTTTGCTTCTGCAGTTATATTAATAACAGATTTTAAAACAATTCTCTTGAATGTCACTCTTGCACCCTTTACTGCAGAGTTTTTGTCTTCCTCTCATCTATTTTTAACTGGCCATAGTTCAACAGTTAATTAATGTATTATTACCATAATTATAAGTATTATAATTAATATGACTCAGGCACCGCCACGAGTGGCAGCCTTTCCAGTAGCTCCGTGTATGACTTTATCTTTCTACCTTTTTCTCTATTTTTCTCTATTTCACTGATCACTCCTACCACTTTCTTTTATGTGGACTCGTTCCCTGGACACTTTTTACTACTTGGACATGGATTTTTACACGCCGAGACTTGTCTATTCAGGTAGTCAACTTCAAGCGCTCAGAACAAAGGCCCGTGCTGGTGTGGTTCCCTATTTATCTGACAAGGTAAGAAGGTCATATTGTGGCGATATAAGCCTCCGATGCCTTCTGTGATCCAGGGAAATGTGAACTCACTACCAAACAAGATCGACAAACTGGCTGCGCTGGTGAAAAATGTCAGGACCTACAGAGAATGCAGTTTGTTGTGTTTTTGTGAAACGTTGCTAACAACTAGCATCCCAGATGCTAACATGAAGCTACCCGGGTTTAGCACAGTTAGAGTGGACAGAGACGCAAATACTTGCGGGAAGCGGAAAGAAGGAGGACTTGCTCTCTATGTGAATACAAGGTGGTGCAACCCTGGACATGTAAAACTCAAAATCTCCACTTGCTGCAGGGACATTGAACAGTTGGCCGTAAGTCTGCGTCCCTATTACTTGCCCAGAGACTTTGGACACGTCATTGTTGTTATTGTTTACATCCCTCCTAGGGCGGATGTGGAGATAGCGGGTGACGTCATCCATTCCGCTGTTGCTAAACTACAAACGCAGCACCCCAAGGCGCTTGTGCTAATCGCTGGAGACTTTAACCATGTGACGCTGGACAAAACATTACCTGCCTTCTCCTAGTATGTGGATTGTAACACCCAGGGAAATAGGACTATTGACCTACTGTATGCAAACGTTAAGGACACATACAATACAGCTCCACCCTGCTGCCTGCGCTTGGGAAAGCAGATCATAACCTGGTTCTGCTTCAGCCTCATTACAAACCAAGAGTGAGGGAGCTACCTACAACCACACACGATCATTCAGGAAATGGTCCCCTGAGGCAGAGCAATGGAACTACGGACTGGGATATCCTAAAGCAGGGGTCGGGAACCTTTTTGGCTGAGAGAGCCATGAACGCCACATATTTTAAAATGTAATTCCGTGAGAGCCATACAATATGTTTAAAACTAAATACAAGTAAATGTGTGCATTTTATGTAAGACCAACACTTTTAAAGTACAATAAGTCTCTGAATTCTTTTTAATAACGTTGTTATGCTGTTGCTAACCAATGATGAATAAAGTACTTCTTACCATTAATGCGACTTCTGGTGCTGCATGGCTTTGCTGATGGCTTTGTAGTCTGGTTGATACGTGGTGAGGTTAAGCTTCACGCAGGCGTTGAGACTTCCATCCATTAAACGTGATCGTAGGTTGGTCTTAATGTTCTTTAGATGTGAGAAAGACTGCTCACATGCATACGTAGAGCCAAACATTGTTAGTACAGCAATACTCACACGCTGCAGTGTGTGGTATGTGACGGGAAGCGCGTTCCAAGTTTTGACAATCGGCTGGTCCGCGGGTTGAAGTTTTTTCATTTCTCCCCACTTGTGTTTGCTCGCCAACTCTGCTTGCTGTCGTGCAAGTCTTTCCAAATCTTCATTCAGTGACTTGAACTTATTCACCCACATGTCTGAGGCCTTCAGGTCAGCAGCTTGCAGCTCAAAATCTCTGACGGAGACACCGGGGATGTAACTCAGGTCGGCGCTGTCCACTGCACACTCGTGTGGATGGGTGATGAACTTAAAAAGAAGAGTGCGCTCACGAAATTCTCCAAAGTGCGCTTTGAATGATTGCAGGAGATTAGATGTGAAGCCCGCTAGCTGCTGAAGATCAAGATGTTGAGCAGGGTCACTTGCTGTGCATGCATCTTTAAACTTTCCCAGTTTTTCAAAGTGTAAACGACCTGTTTCAATGTCGGCGATGAAGAGTTCTAGCTTGTTTTCAAATGCAAACACTGCTTGTTGAAGGGATAAGACTGTATTTCCAACGCCTTGCATTTTCACATTGAGCTGGTTCAGATGTTCAGTCATGTCCACGAGATAGTAGAACTTCAGGAGCCACTCAGTGTTAGCTAACTTAGGATGCTCGACGTTTTTCATTTCAAGAAAAGCCCGGATTTCGCTCAGACAAGCCGCGAAACGGCTGAGCCTTCCCTCTTGACAACCAACGCACATTGCTGTGCAGAAGCAGACCAGGATAATTATTCCCAACTTCATCCAGCAGTGTTTTAAACTGGCGATCATTTAAAGCTCGGGCAACAATACAGTTGACCACCCGAATGACCAGCGACATCACCTCACCAAGCTGCTCGCCACACATCTGAGCACAAAGCGCCTCCTGATGTAGGATGCAGTGAAAACTTAGGATGGGTCTCTTTTCATGTTCACGAAGAAGTGCTATGAATCCTCTGTTTTTCCCCACCATGCACGGAGGACCATCAGTACACACCGAAATAAGTTTATCCATCGGTAGATTTTTTTTTCTTTAGCGAGCTCAGTGAAAGACTTGAATAAATACTCCCCTCTTGTTGTCTCTTTCATAGGCAAAACAGCAAGACTTTCCTCACGTAGTGTGTCACCGACAGCATACCTTGCAATCATGCTGAACTGGGATAAATGGCTTACGTCTGTTGACTCATCCAAAGCGAGAGAAAAGAATGGTCCTGCATTTATGTCCTTCACTTGTGCGCCTCAATTTGATTTGCCATCATGATGGTACAACCGCGAACAGTTCTTGCCGACAGAGGTATGTCTCTTATTCGTTTGATTATCTTGTCTTTATCCGAAAAGTCGTCAAAAAGTTCATTGGCAACATCAAGCATGAATGTTTTGGCATACTCCTCATCTGTGAATGGCTTTTCGTTTCTCACAATTGCTAAAGCACCAGCAAAGCTAGCCGAATTCCAGTCACCTTGTTGGGTCCAAACACGGAGTTGCTGCTGACTAGCTTGCACTCTGCACAGTAGCTCTTGACATGCTTTCTTCCTGCTGTCCCCCGCAGGATATTTCAATGCAAATGTAGTATGGCGTGTGTCAAAGTGCCGCTTTATATTTGACCGTTTCATCGATGCAATTTTATCATTGCATATTAGACACACTGCAGAACCTGCTCTCTCCACAAAGGCGAATTCCTCGGTCCTTTCCTGCTGAAAAGTACGATACTCCTCATCTTTTTTTCTTTTAGCCATCTTCTTCGATAAAAGGGTTTCTGTAATTAGCTAGCTGACTACTTGATTAAAAGGAGGGAAGCTTACTTCCTGACCTCACAACGACCCGTGTACGTTACGCATTAACCAATAAAAATTTGTTGTTGTCCCGGAGGACAGCTGTGATTGGCTCCAGCCACCCGCAACCATGAACATGAGCGGTAGGAAATGAATGGATTGAAATACATGAGAATGTTTTATATTTTAAACGTTATTATTTTTTTATTAAAGATTTGTCTGTGAGCCAGATGCAGCCATCAAAAGAGCCACATCTGGCTCGTGAGCCATAGGTTCCCGACCCCTGTCCTATACTGAGAACACTAAGGAGGTTGTTGACTGCACTACTGACTACATAAACTTCTGTATAGACATTGTAGTTCCAGTAAGAACAGTATGCTGCTATGCTAACAACAAGCCATGGATTACAAGTGACATCAAGGGCCTTTTGAACCAGAAGAAAGGGGCTTTCAAAGGCAGTGATCAGCATGAGCTCAAGCGCATGCAGAAGGCCCCTCATGGACCCCGTGATCATCAGAGGCGACTGTGTGCAGAGGGTGCAGACCTATAAATATCTGGGAGTGCAGCTGGATGATAAATTGGACTGGACTGCCGATACTGATGCTCTGTGCAAGAGAGGACAGAGCCGACTATACTTCCTTAGAAGGCTGGCGTCTTTCAACATCTGCAATAACATGCTGCAGATGTCCTATCAGACAATTGTGGCAAGCACCCTCTTCTATGCGGTGGTGTGCTGGGAAGGCAGCATGAAGAAGAGGGACGCCTCACACCTGGACAAACTGGTGAGGAAGGCAGGCTCTATTGTAGGCATGGAGCTGGACAGTTTGACATCTGTGGCAGAGAGACGGGTGCAGAGCAGGCTCCTGTCAATCATGGAGAATCCACTGCATCCACTAAACAGTGTCATCTCCAGACAGAGGAGCAGCTTCAGCGACAGACTGCTGTCACTGTCCTGCTTCACTGACAAGACGAAGGAGATCGTTCCTCCCCCACACTATGCAACTCTTCAGTTCCACCCGGGGGGGTGGATGTTAACATTATACAAAGTTATTGTCTGTTATATCTGCATTTTCATCACTCTTTAATTTAATATTGTTTTTTATTAGTATGCTGCTGCTGGAGTATGTGAATTTCCCCTTGGGATTAATAATCTATCGATCGATCGAATAGATAATGGTGGGCTCCACTTATAATAATCAGTTTCAAATCACTTTCCTTATGTTTATTCATTATGCAATTTGAAAAGTTTGTATTTGTGTCTACAATATTTGTGAACTTCACAGCATTCTGCACCTGCACTTAGTGAAGTACTCAATACAAAAATACACTGAATTTAAAGCACACAAACACTACAATGCACAATTTTCCTGCATGTGTGCAAAAAGGCAACATCCTTAAAAGTGCACAGCAAAGAGGCAGTCATAAATCCATACCTGAAAACGATTTACAGTTGTGCACCAACTGCAAGGCCAACACCGTATTTAAAAATAAAAATACATCCCATGTGAAGTAATTTTTTAAATGTATCACTTAAGTCTTTAAAAATATATGTACAGTCAATAAAAGATATTGAATGTGTGCCTATCAATAGTAAAGAATGTAAATATGAAACAAACTGAGAACAATGCTTTACTGAACTCTAAATCAAATAAAAAAAGGATCTTCAATTGGGCTTTACCTTTTCTTCTTTAAATCAACTTTTACAATGAGTTTTCTTGCCATCTATCAGTATCCCCTCAGGCTGACATAATGGCACTGCAGTTAGCACTACAATCTGACCTCCCTAGGAAGATATGGTCTGAACCACCACCATTGCAGAGTTTGCAATGATCTGCCCCATGTCCAAAAAAAAATGTACACGTTAACTGGTGAATCTACATTGTTCCAGGTATGAGCAAGTATGCAAGTGTGCCCATCAATGGACTGGTAGCATGCTTCGAAACTTGCACCAGCTAGTATTAACTACATTATGTAGGAATAAAAGTGTATGGAACAGTTTCAATGGTTTTTATTTATATTGAAGTGAGATTCTATAATCTTTAATAAACTGCTGAGTTGTGGGACTATCCCTTAATTAGGTGGTAATATAGTCATGCATTAGTAAGCACTGTTCTGTCACAATCCCAGGTACCTAGGTTCAATTTACAGTCCTGCCACCATCTAAGTTTGTTCATTCTCCTGTGTTCATAAACATTAGTGTTCAAAAGTTTAGAGTCACATACTTTTAACAGTTTTTATAGAAACAGATACTTTTTTTAACCAAACTACCACTAAATTGATTTAAGATGTACCCAAGACATTATTAATGGTTATTACTACTTGAAATGACTGATTTGTAATTTATTATTCACATATAATCACAAAGACCCATTTTCAGTAGCCACTGCTCCAGTGTCCCAATGAAACACTTTTGGCTCATCCTTCATTAATCGTGCTAAAATTCTATATGGTTATTAGACAAACTGTTGTAATTTTGTTAACACAGCTGAATCATTTTATTCTGTTTAATAAAGCAAGTAAATTGCCTTTCCACAGTTTGTAACTCTTGCAATCTACCTGACAAAACATAAGCTGCAAAAAACAACTAATAATTAATCCTAGAAAGTAGTGCTGTGTGGTATATTGCCTATGCCGGTTTACCCTGTGTTGGTTTCACACGATAAGGATTTTTAGCTTTAATGG
Source organism: Polypterus bichir lapradei (assembly GCA_026402145.1). Taxonomy (NCBI): domain Eukaryota; kingdom Metazoa; phylum Chordata; class Cladistia; order Polypteriformes; family Polypteridae; genus Polypterus; species Polypterus bichir. Next base: position 37,803,867 of record JANRMT010062831.1, on the reverse strand, counting down.
TATTTAATGATACTTTACAACATTTATACTTGTGCATGAATCATAACTCTATTAAAAAAAAATATTGGTGTTTCAGCTGCTCAACTCATAGAAATAGCACAGCTACATTAAGGATAGTCTACCTCTTGAATTATTATTTTGATTAATAATAATAATAATAATAATACATGTAGGCGACGAAATTCAGTTCCGATGGACCAGTCACAAATTGATCTGGACGTAAGACGGACCAGTATATGTATTCAAACCTGACCATATGTATAGTACTGTTTGTTTTATATCCTTTTTTTTATCATAATTCTTAGCACATCTTTTTATATCCTTTTTTTATCATAATTCTTAGCACATCTTGCAGACTATCATTTTTCTGTAAATTCTTTTTTCTTTATTTTGTTTCATTATTGCTGTTGCTCACATGGGTGCAAAACCTTTAACAGCTTCACGTATCCTTTGTGTTACGACATACGATACTTTCTTTGTCTGTGATATAACATCAGTGTGAGACTCTTCCAATGTTCACTTTTAACTTATGAGAGAAGTTGTTGTATCGTCAGAGTTTGAGTAGTCATTATGTTTTCTGTTTTAACAGTTCAGCCTGTTAATAATAAACATTAACTATAGATAAAGAGATCAATTGCCGTTTTTCCTGTAATTGTAACACAAATGTAACTGAACAGTTTTTTACATGCAGCAGTTTCAACTAAGATCAGGATGAATGAGTCACAGCATATGAAGCTGGATTGGCGAAAACTGTTTGCCCATGAGATGCAGTAGTAGTCATAAGTCGACGACTACCTGTAATCAGACAACACAAACTCAAAAGCTTACAACACATTCTCGTTGTCGGGTGTACAAGTGTGTTTACAAAACAAAAATGTGACCTCTGTTTCGATTAGTAACAGAAGCTGGAGAAATACACCCTGCTTAGCAGAAAGGGGAATTTGTAAATTACTAACACTGACCATATTAATGCAATATATAACTTTGCAAGCGGCACATTGATGAAAAGGGTGGCAGTACAAGCAACCTTTTTGCACATCTCAAGAGCAGCCACACTAGCATTTACAGCGAGTGTCTGAAAAGAACAGCAGAAGCTTCTTTTGACATGCAACATGACACAAAATTGGAATAAACATTTAAGTCAGTTTACAATCATGAAGTCAGTAATTTGCCAGCACAAGGTAAATCTTTGAACAAAATTACAAATGCTATAACAAAGCAGATTGCCAAGGAAACGTGTCCCATTTATATAGTGTTAAAAGAGAAATTTAAAAACTCAAAACACCTTAGACCCCAGGTACATAATGCCAAGTCACATTTTTTTTTTAAAAAAGCAGCGCTCCCTCAAAATTATGAGGAACGCAGGCAAAAAGTCCACTCAGATATTGAATCAATTGGCTGTATTGCATACAGAACGAAGCTGTGGTCTGTCCACCTATCTGAACCATATACTGTATAAGCACTATGTTAGTAAGAACTACAAACTAATGAAACAAGTGCTGACAAACCTCTTACCTCGGAGAGTAAAAGGTTTCTAAGAGAAAAAACAATTTAATATTTCTCAGCAAAAACCCATAGCCTCTATGCAGTATCACTTTAAATTTCTGCGAGATAAGGTGTCTGTATTCTTACATGCACATTTTGAGCACAGTGTTTGAAAACAACACTCGAACAAAGGATGTTTTTTTGTGATTTCTTTATATCTGTATATGTTTGCATTTCTATGTTGTTACATATTATGTAGGTATAGAAAATTTTAGGGAGATAAAAGAATTGCAGTGACTCTCATCAGCACTGCAGGCCTTTTTAAAATAGCCCATATTGTTGACTGCAGATGACGAGCCAGAGAGACTTGAGTAGGCAGCAGGAAGACAGATGAATAACACAAAGCACAGAGTGATGCAGTGCACTAAGTGCAGAGCATTATTTCTACATCAGATAGGGAATGTTATGGGCAGGAAAACGTGGAGCAGCATAGCTCAGGCCAGAAAGAGGAAAGGTGGTGTGAGGCAAGGAGCTGCAGTACCTGATCAGAATGAAACAGAACCTGCCATATCATCTGAAAAAGCTCCTTATGGAAGCAAAAGTGGGCAAAAAACAAACAAAGGTGGTGCCATGCATGTTCAGTATCACTGAACTGCATAAAAACTGACTTCTGCTCTATGTGCCAGAAGACGTTGTTTCGGTGATCACAAAAATTTAACTATGGTCTCGGATTATTGTGTTGGGTAGAACAATACAACTGCATAATTTGTTATTATTCCTGGTTTTTAGGAAATATTAAAAATTTGTTCAAAATATGCATAGTGTTCAGGGAAGAGACATTCAAAACATTTGCACAGCTATGGTTATTTGTAGCATATACAGTACAGGCCAAAAGTTTGGACACACCTCCTCATTCAATGTGTTTTCTTTATTTTCATGACTGAAGGCATCAAAACTATGAATGAACACATGTGGAGTTATGTACTTAAAAAAAGGTGAAACAACTGAAAACATGTTTTATATTCTAGTTTCTTCAAAATAGCCACCCTTTGCTCTGATTACTGCTTTGCACACTCTTGGCATTCTCTCGATGAGCTTCAACAGGTAGTCACCTGAAATGGTTTTCACTTCACA
>JANRMT010062831.1:37728343-37796248 GCA_026402145.1 Polypterus bichir lapradei | reverse complement strand
TATCTATCTATACTACCTTTAAAAACTTTGCGAAATTGTGTTGCGTTGCTTCAGAAAAGCCACGATCGTAATAATGAACGTGAAGAGAATATTTATCAGGTCATTGATGGTGTAGTTAACAAAGAACGCGATTTAACCGATTTAAAAGCAAAATTTTATATGACGGATGATTATACTTGGAGCTACATTTTTAGTACTATGATCAAACTTTAATATTGCAGTCCAGCTAGCATGCTGATCGTTTAATTTTACTTTGCCAAATCTGCGTGCCTTCTAACCTACGCTCTCTTCTTCCTGTATTTATAACGGGTCGGCGCCCATGCACATCATGTTTTAATTGTAACGACCCATAGGGACACGCTCCTCAGGTCCGGACCAAGAAGCACTACTGTATAAACACCGATTATGTCATCCTGTAAACATTCGTTAATTTCTGGAATCTGTTTATAGTTTTAAGCAATAGACTTAAAACTCTCTTTAGAAGTTCACACCGCGCCTATTTAGTTAATTAGGGAAGGCGTCTTTTAGCTTAGCGGAGAGTTTGAAAGTGTCCAGAGAAGCGTACTGTACAGCCATGATTCATTGGGCTGAGTTGCCTTCAATTTTGTGCAAGTTATTGTTTTCAATACCAATTTTGTCATTTGTATTGTTTTGAGGCTGATCAAAATGTATAATATATAGTTCGATAATCAGAGAATGCACAGTATAGTGAAACATTACTTATTTTATGTGAATTAAGTGTATCATCCCGTGGAAAAAAGATACAAAGATATTACTGAATCTTTTTTTTTTTTTTTTTTACAAGGATAAAATACAAGGATATTACTGACTTCCCATGGGCTCACCACCTATGGAAGGGGCCAAGGAGGTCAGGTGCAGTGTGAGTTGGGTGGTGGCCGGAGGCGGGGACCTTGGCGTTCTGATCCTCGGCTACAGAAACTGGCTCTTGGGACGTGGAATGTCACCTCTCTGAAGGGGAAGGAGCCTGAGCTAGTGCGTGAGGTTGAGAGGTTCCGGCTAGATATAGTCGGACTCACCTCGACACACAGCTTGGACTCTGGAACCAATCTCCTTGAGAGGGGCTGGACTCTCTACCACTCTGGAGTTGCCCCCGGTGAGAGGCGCAGAGCAGGTGTGGGCATACTTACTGCCCCCCGACTTGGAGCCTGTGCGTTGGGGTTTACCCCGGTGGACGAGAGGGTGGCCTCCCTCCGCCTTCGGGTGGGGGGGAAGGGTCCTGACTGTTGTTTGTGCGTATGCGCCGAACAGCAGTTTGGAGTATCCACCCTTTTTGGAGTCTCTGGAGGTGGTGCTAGAGGGCATACCTTCTGGGGATTCCCTCGTTTTGCTGGGAGACTTCAATGCCCACGTGGGCAATGACAGTGAGACCTGGAAGGGCGTGATTGGGAGGAATGGCCCCCCCGATCTGAACCCGAGTGGTGTTTTGTTATTGGACTTCTGTGCTCGCCACGGATTGTCCATAACGAACACCATGTTCAAGCATAAGGGTGTTCATATGTGCACTTGGCACCAGGACACCCTAGGCCTCAGTTCGATGATCGACTTTGTGGTTGTGTCGTCGGACTTGCGGCCATATGTCTTGGACACTCGGGTGAAGAGAGGGGCGGAGCTGTCAACTGATCACCACCTGGTGGTGAGTTGGCTTCGATGGTGGGGGAAGATGCCAGTCAGACCTGGTAGGCCCAAACGTGTTGTGAGGGTCTGCTGGGAACGGCTGGCAGAGTCCCCTGTCAGAAGTAGCTTCAACTCCCACCTTCGGCAGAACTTCGACCACGTCCCGAGGGAGGTGGGGGACATTGAGTCCGAATGGGCCATGTTCCGTGCCTCTATTGTTGAGGCGGCTGACCGGAGCTGTGGCCGTAAGGTGGTCGGTGCCTGTCGCGGCGGCAATCCCCAAACCCGTTGGTGGACACCGGCGGTGAGGGATGCCGTCAAGCTGAAGAAGGAGTCCTATAGGACCTTTTTGTCCTGTGGGTCTCTGAAGGCAGCCGATAGGTACCGGCAGGCCAAGCGGAAAGCGGCTTCGGTTGTTGCTGAGGCAAAAACTCGGGCATGGGAGGAGTTTGGAGAGGCCATGGAGAACGACTTTCGGACGGCTTCGAGGAGATTCTGGTCCACTGTCCGGCGTCTCAGGAAGGGGAAGCAGTACAGTGTCAACACCGTATATGGTGGGGATGGTACGCTGCTGACCTCGACTCGGGACGTTGTGGGTCGGTGGGGGGAGTACTTCGAAGACCTCCTCAATCCCACTAACATGCCTTCCAATGAGGAAGCAGAGCCTGGGGACTCTGAGGTGGGCTCTCCCATCTCTGGGACTGAAGTCACCGAGGTGGTCAAAAAACTCCTTGGTGGCAGGGCCCCGGGGGTGGATGAGATACGCCCGGAGTTCCTTAAGGCTCTGGATGTTGTAGGACTGTCTTGGTTGACACGTCTCTGCAACATCGCATGGACATCGGGGACAGTGCCTCTGGATTGGCAGACTGGGGTGGTGGTCCCCCTTTTTAAAAAGGGGGACCGGAGGGTGTGTTCCAACTATAGAGGGATCACACTCCTCAGCCTCCCTGGAAAAGTCTATTCGGGGGTTCTGGAGAGGAGGGTCCGTCGGATAGTCGAACCTCGGATTCAGGAGGAACAGTGTGGTTTTCGTCCTGGTCGCGGAACAGTGGACCAGCTCTACACCCTTAGCAGAGTCCTGGAGGGTGCATGGGAGTTTGCCCAACCAGTCTACATGTGCTTTGTGGACTTGGAAAAGGCGTTCGACCGTGTCCCTCGGGGAGTCCTGTGGGGGGTGCTCCGGGAGTATGGGGTACTGGACCCCCTGATAAGAGCTGTTCAGTCCCTGTACAACCGGTGTCAGAGCTTGGTCCGCATTGCCGGCAGTAAGTCGAGCCCGTTTCCAGTGAGAGTTGGACTCCGCCAGGGCTGCCCTTTGTCACCGATTCTGTTCATAACTTTTATGGACAGAATTTCTAGGCGCAGCCAGGGTGTTGAAGGGGTCCGGTTTGGTGGACTCAGGATTGGGTCACTGCTTTTTGCAGATGATGTTGTCCTGTTTGCTTCATCAGGCCGTGATCTTCAGCTCTCTCTGGAGCGGTTCGCAGCTGAGTGTGAAGCGGCTGGGATGAGAATCAGCACCTCCAAATCCGAGACCATGGTCCTCAGCCGGAAAAGGGTGGAGTGCCCTCTCAGGGTTGGGGGCGAGATCCTGCCCCAAGTGGAGGAGTTTAAGTATCTCGGGGTCTTGTTCACGAGTGAGGGAAGAATGGATCGTGAGATCGACAGGCGGATCGGTGCGGCATCTGCAGTGATGCGGGCTCTGCATCGGTCTGTCGTGGTGAAAAAAGAGCTGAGCCGTAAGGCAAAGCTCTCAATTTACCAGTCGATCTACGTTCCTACCCTCACCTATGGTCATGAGCTATGGGTAGTGACCGAAAGAACGAGATCGCGAATACAAGCGGCTGAAATGAGTTTCCTCCGCAGGGTGTCTGGGCTTTCCCTTAAAGATAGGGTGAGGAGCTCAGTCATCCGGGAGGGACTCAGAGTAGAGCCGCTTTTCCTCCGCATCGAGAGGAGTCAGATGAGGTGGCTCGGGCATCTGATCAGGATGCCTCCTGGACGCCTCCCTGGTGAGGTGTTCCGGGCACGTCCAACCGGGAGGAGGCCCCGGGGAAGACCCAGGACACGCTGGAGGGACTATGTCTCCCGGCTGGCCTGGGAACGCCTTGGGATTCTCCTGGAAGAAGTGGCCGGGGAGAGGGAAGTCTGGGCTTCTCTCCTTAAGCTGCTACCCCCGCGACCCGACCTCGGATAAGCGGAAGAGGATGGATGGATGGATGGATGGATATTACTGAAGTTGGGAGGACTCAGCAGCAAAAATGTACTTTTACCTCCCGCTGCATTATGAAAAGCATTGTGATCGACAGGCTCACCAGCGGCTGCACTGTTTTTCTGTCGCAGGCTTCACACTCTTCTTACTAAACGTGACAATCACGCTTTTATGTATATTGTTACATGTTCGATTTTTTAGGATTTTCTTCCACCATGCTCCGACTAGCATTTCAGTCTCGAGTCAGGACTGGTTGTTAAGTCCTTAACAAATACGCCACACTGCCCATCAAACCACGTGTTGTATATTGGTCGGACACAAAAGTGAGCAGTTCACTACAGTCAGTAGAAGTGGTAATGCTATCACCACTACTGTTCCTGCTACATCATTAACTTTATATTTGCTATTATTTTGAAGCTCCTATTGCGCCATGAAATAATGTTAAAAACACAGGTAGACTGCAAGTAAAGAACGCAAGTAAATTCACGTTATCAAAATATGTGTACAAGGTTTATTTTCTAGCATGAATGCTGTTTAAATGTGGTGGCTCGACTTTTTGTGTTCTAACTGGACAACTGAGAAGAGCGCTGCATCGGAATAAAAGTAGCACCCATAAAGTCATGCGAACGAACGTACATTTCTCTTTGAAGGTTCATTTAAAAACAAAATTGCCTTACGTTTACGAAAGCGCACAGCCACTGTGATTTTCCTACATCTGCTATCAAACCCATCTATCATCCCTTCCTTTTCTATGTATATCAATTCAAATGTAATGCTAAATTTAAAAAGAATCGTTTCTGTAATGCGATACACAATTTTAAGTACAAGGAGTATCACGAGGAGTTTCTTGGCCTAATTGTTCAACATTATTACATTCCAGAGGCGATTTACAGTGTTAATCCGTACTAAAATAAGTAAAAAGTTGGGGCCGAAGTTTCCATGGATATGGATAAAGCAAATAAGCACACACAGTGCTTTCCGCATCAAAAAAGAACTGACCGCGGCAAAGCACCTGTGATGGATCATCGGGATAAAAGACCACGCGCTTCGCCCGAGTACATTACACACCCGCATGGTGAAATGCAGCTAAATGAGCATCCCATACAGACGCTACCGTTAAAGCTAAGTAAATATATAAAAACATATACACTGGAAACATTAAGGCAGGTATTAAAAGAAATCAGTAGCATTTATTTCCTGACAAATGTACGTGCTACTACTACTTTCACCGTGATATTATATATACTGACCTGCGATTGGCTGAGGTTTTTATCGGGCTCGAGCAGGTACCGAGTCAAGAAAGGCTCTGATGGTCTCAAATTGGAGAAAAAACCGTAAAAACACAGCAACACAGTAGGACAGACCCACGCTTCTGCCATTGCAAAAATCATTCATTATAACCTCTTACTGCTTGAATGTCAAACTTTTACTGCCTTGACGATGACGTCTGAACCAATCACAGTACAAATACAAGGGGGCTGGGATTCTACGGAAGCCGGACATGTACATGCGACGCTCTATTTGAGTGTGAATTATAGAAAAAGCTTAGAAAGTAAGTGGACGGTTTTGTCGAATGACAACAGTAAACCCAATTGTGCAGATAAATAGACGAGTTACAAATACGCATGGTTGTTAACTAACATCACTGACGTTTTGATGCATTTGCCTACCCATCAAGTAATCCTAAATTTCTCTTCTCAGTTTTCTTGATGGCTACGCTAAATATGCAGGTACGTCATCAGGTGACATTGACTTTGCAACGCCTCAATGACTCCGGTAATGGAGAAGCGCAGGTAAACTCAGCTACGCGGTGATTTGACAGGTGCAGGTTTGTTAGGTCAACATTGCTGGAAGAAAAGATCAGGAAACGATCACAGCAACCGTAACACACGGATATACAGAGTAGAGATGGCAACGCCGCTTGTTTTCAGCTCCTACAGAGAATGGAAAATAAAATTGAAAACCTTTACTACGTCCATCCTCTGCGGGATTCTGCAGGCTATCCAGCATATAGACAGCATGTTAACATTTTGAAGTAAAACTGTTAGTGGGGAAAAAAAGGTAAAACTAAAACAATCTCTGCCCATTTTACACACAAAAACATGAGCAGAATTCTGTTTTATAGTAGTCAAAATAAGTTTTCATTAATATGTTGTGGTGGAATATGTAAAAGTAATAATAAAATTAATAATGCAAAAGTGCTGACAAGTTACATCAGCCCTGGCATAAGTCACCACCAGTATGAGCAGGCATTCCATCATGCAAATAATCATCTTCAGGGCCTAGGGGAGCCTAGAAAAATGGCAAACCTGCAAAGTCTCATGGAAATCGCAATTACTGCAGCAGCAGCAAGCTGTCCTTCTCAGGCCAGAGAGCTTACCAGAAAGAGTGATGTAAAGAGCAAGAATGCATTGGCACTCAGTGGCTGGGAGTGCCCTTCCGGCTCTACAATAATAATTATTTTGGAGAGATATAATGGATTGGCACCCTGTTCAGGGCTTGTTCTGGCCTTGCACCAGATGCTTTCTGGGACAGGCTCCAGCTTCCCTGTACTGAATAAGCAGGTTTGGTAGATGGGTGGGTGGATGGATATGATACTTAACCAAAAAAGTTAATGAAACTTTATTGACATTTGTGTGCAGAAAACTCATGCTGTTACACTGTAAATCTTTATAATACACTGATAAATGTTAGAACTTCGAGTAGGCGATGATTGGATTAAAAAAGGGAGGAAAATGAAGCATTCAAAGTAGGAGCCAGATGCAGTGCTGGGACTATTTCAGACCCCATGTTGAAGATTAGAAAAATTTAAAATTGCACAAAATTGCAGTATCTTCCTATGGAAAATATACAGTACATTTAAAGAGAATTATTTTTTAATTCACTAACAGAATGTTACCAATTCATTAGTGTGGATGATGTAAAAGAAAGAGAAGTGAAAACATTAGAAAAGAAAAAAAATCGAATAAACCACAAATCTTTAAAATAACTCCCATTTTAAAGAAATTAATCAGTGCATGCTTTTTCTAAATAAATTTTATTTTAAGACTATATGGTTAAAAAAGTAAATAAAAGGGAAGGAGAAGATAAAATCATGCAACTTACTAAAGAGCAAAATGAAAGTTGCTTCAGCAAATGTATAGAGTATTAAAATGTAAAAAAAATAAAAATAAAAATGTGTCAGAAATTTAGAAAGAGACCGGTTTAGTCTGGGATAAAAGCAGCTTTTGAAAATTTAATACTTACATATTTGTTTACCAAATACTGGTAAGAAGTAGTTAATACAGATTGGTTAACTCATGTTGTTAATAAATACTTACATAATGTTACTACTGAATCTGCGATAAGCAACTGTAAGTTGTAATAATATTAGCCAAGATATTATAGAAAATGGGATGGCTTCAAAGCACAATGCTTACTGTCTCTGTGGATTTTGCACATTCTTTCCATGTCTAGCTGGGTTTTTCTTTGTGTATGCCTGTTGTTAGAATAATTTGTGATAGCCATGTCTGGCTGTGTTTGGTATTGGATCTGTGTCCAATCCTGGCTTAATTCCTGCCTTGCTCCCAATGCTGTTTGGAGAGCCTTTACCACCTAGTGATCTTAAACAGAATAAAGCAGCTTGCAAAACTGTTGGATTACAGAAAATGAGGTGGAAGACTTTGACAAGTTTAACATATCTGTCACATTTTTCTGCCTTGAGTTTTGATTAATTTGTTTTTTTGTTTTTTTTTGGGAATGACAATTCTGTGAGATGTGCACCGTAGAAAGCTGACGGACATTCAGAAATATTTATTGCATTTTCTTGTAAAATTAAATGAGGTGGCAGCATTTATCATATTTTTAACATAAATTTTAAAGATTTAGTGAAATTAACAAACTCCTAAATACATTGTAGAAAATGTCCCCATGGGATCAATAAAGTTTATCTAATCTAAAACTGCAAATGCACTAGAAAACATGGCAAAGATATTGATTATTATACTTATTGTGGAGTGGTGAGGTAGTGTGGTGTATTGGTTAAGACTTTAGACTTCAAACCCTGAGGATGTTGGTTCAAATCCTGCTACTGATACTGTGTGACCATGAGCAAGTCACTTGATATGCCTGTGCTTCAATTAGAAAACCAAACAAAATTTAACCAATTGTAAGTCCCATTAAATAAAGGTGTCAGCCAAATAAATAAGTGTAAATGTAGTTTTGCCAGATTTTACTCAGCAAAAAAAGAAACGTCCGTTTTTCAGGACTGTGTATTTCAACAATAATGTTTTAAAAATCCAAATAACTTTACAGATCTTCATTGTAAATTGTTTAAACAAAGTTTTCCATGCATGTTCAATTAACCATAATCAATTAATTAACATGCACCTGTGGAATGGTCGTTAAGACCTTAACAGCTTACAGAAAGTAGGCATTTAAGGTCACAGTTCTAAAAACGCAGGACACTAAAGAGACTTGTCTACCGACTGTGAAAAACACCCAAAGAAAGATGCCCAGGGTCCCTGCTCATCTGCGTGAACGTGCATTAGGCATGCTGCAGGGAGTCATGAGGACTGCTGATGTGGCTAGGGCAATAAATTGCCATGTCCACACTGTGAGACGCCTAAGACAGCGCTACAGGGAGACAGGAAGGACAGCTGATCATCTTCGCAGTGGAAGACCACGTGTAACAACACCTGCACAGGATCGGTACATCCGAATATCACACCTGCGTGACAGGTACAGGATGGCCACAACAACTGCCCGAGTCACACCAGGAACACACAATCCCTCCATCAGTGCTCAGACTGTCCGCAATAGGCTGAGAGAGGCTGGACTGAGGGCTTGTAGGCCTGTTTTAAGGCAGGTCCTTACCAGACATCACCAGCAACAACGCCGCCTATGGGCACAAACCCACCTTCGCTGGACCAGACAGGAGTGGCAAAAAGTGCATGAGTTTCTGCATGACAGCAATGTCAGTGTTCTGCCATGGCCAGCGAAGAGCCTGGATCTCAATCCCATTGAGCACGTCTGGGACCTGTTGGATCGCAGGGTGAGGGCTAGGGCCATTCCCCCCAGAAATGTCCAGGAACTTGCAGGTGCCTTGGTTGAAGAGTGGGGTAACATCTCACAGCAAGAACTGACAAATCTGGTCCAGTCCATGAGGAGGAGATGCACTGCAGTACTTCAAGCAGCTGGTGGCCACACCAGATACTGACTGGTACTTTTGAGCCTCCCTTCATTCAGGGACACATTGTGAAACATTTTTAGTTTATGTCTTATGGTGTTGACTCTTTTAGTGTTCATACAAATATTTACACATTAAGTCTACTGAAAGTAAAAACAGTTGAAAGTCAGAGGACGTTTCTTTTTTTGCTGAGTATATATATATATATATATATATAAATCCTAAGCCTAAAAGTGCAACGATTTTATCAAGTCAAGTTGGGGAGCATGTACTGGTACAGTGCGTTACCACACCCACTACACGATGAAACAACTCGGGATCCCAGTTGGCAACCCCTTCAGGCAGACACGTGGTCCAGTCCCACCCTCCGGAAATGACCCTCTATCTGCTGCAGCCAGGTGTTACGTGGGTGACCCCTTGGCCTGGTCCAGCCACTTGGGTCCCCAACAATGAGGATCTTTCAAGCCGGATCACCCTTGGGGAAATGCGCCACATGGCCGTGGTGCCGTAACTGATGCTCCCTCACAATGTAGGTAATGTGCCTCATTCGGGACTCCATGAGCAACCGCTCATTCAACACAAAGTCAAACCAACGGTACCCAAGGATTTTCCAGAGAGACACAGTACCAAAGAAGTCCAATCTTCATCTCAGGTCACTGGATAGTGTCTATGTCTCGCAATCATATAGCAAGACAGGAAGCACTGGGACTCTAAAGGACCTTCGTCCTTTTGCATAGATATCGAGAGCGCCACACACCCCTTTCCAGCGACCTTATGATCCACCATGCTCTCCCAATCTGTCTACTGACTGCATGGGAAGAGTCACCAGAGACATGAATGTCACTGCCAAGGTAAGTAAACCTCTCAACAAGGTCGACCCTCTCTCCGCAAACAGACACACCTCTGATGGCTGTGCCCAAGAGGTCATTAAAAGTCTGGATCTTGGTTTTTATCCAGGACACTCGCAAGCACAGACACTCAGACTCTTTGCTCAGTCTCTCAAGTGCTTCGATCAGAGCCTCCATTGATTCCACAAAGATCACAGCATCGTCAGCAAAGTCAAGATCTGTGAACCTTTCTTCACCAACAGATGCCCCATGGCTGCTGGACCCCACGACCTTGCTCAGCACCCAGTCCATACAAGCATTGAACAGAGTAGGAGCAAGAACACAGCCCTGACAAACCCCAGAATCAACTGGGAAAAACGCAGAGGTTCTGCCTCCACTCTGCACAGCACTCACAGTACCAGTGTACAGACTGGCCATGATATCCAGCAACCTCGAGGGGTTCCCATGAACCCTCAGGATGTCCTACAGGGCAGCTCAATCAACTGAGTCGAGTGCTTTACGAAAATCGACAAAGGCTGCAAAGAAACAATTTTATGTGACATTTTTATGTCATGTTTTTGACCACACTTTAAATCGGGCTTATTTTAAAAACCTACATATATATGTTTGATATCATTCTTTTCAGAATTTATTGAAATTTAATGTGATGTTGTTAGATTTTCAGATTCTTATTCCGCTTTTAAATTATAAACTAAAAAATATGAAAGTCATGCCCCGTGAGATGAGACTTTGTCCCAAGAGAGCAGCAGCAGCAAGCCAGCAGCTGATTGACCAAAGAGGAGGTAAAAAAACTATTTGTTTCCCATTGCATCATCGCTTAAGACGGGGTTTCGGAGGAGCGACCGCATGGATTGCAAGGATGGATTGTGATCCCTAACTCTGCCAAGAGTCTGGCATTGCATGCCAGCTTGGATGGACTGACATACTCGCTGGGTTGAGGAAAAATCCTTACCCAGACAAGACACCAGTATAATTGAAGGATCAGAAAAGACAGCCTAAAGACAGCCTTTCAAGATGGTATGTTCCTCCAATTTGCTAGGTGGCAGTGTCCCTGGATCGGTGCACCCATGCACGCACCCAAAGGTTATAATGGGATCTGTAGTTCCATTGTGCTGCTTTGCTGGGTTCCATAGGTGCCACCAGAGGGAAATGTAGTAAATGGCTGTCCCTACTCTGAGAAGCTTCTGCCTAACCCTGAAGTGATTCCTTCAGGCAATGTCCTGTCACTGGATGTATTTATTCCTGGGTGCAGCATAAGAGGGGCCTCCTCAACTCACTCAGGGAGTTGAAGTCGGGTGAAAGAGGACAACACTTGTTCTGAAGGAAGGAGTAAAGGAAAGGAAAAGAAAATGTTACTTATTGTGAGAGGTATAGAAAGGTATTTTATTAATAAAACCATTTATTTGAGCATGGGACTAGAGTTAATGCAATATATATATATGTTTTTATATGTATATGTATATATATGTGTATATATATATGTGTGTGTGTGGGTGTGGGTGTGGGTGTGTGTGTGTCTGTATATATATATATATATATATATATACTTCATTTGGATCTTGATCTTTGTTTGTCCGCGAATGAATTAGAAGAAGAAGCACTAGATGGCAGCAGAGAGACAGCAGACAGCTAAAACATAGGCATTGCATTAAGAATCTCCTCCATTCTTATACTACTGAAGACTGTAGTACTCCAGTCACATCTCAAAACACAGACATTCAAACTAAACAAATTGTTGTGCTTTAAATTATACCTAAAGAGATCTTCATTTAGATCTTGATCTTTGTTTGTCCGCGAATTCCACGCATGCGTAGACCACCTTCCAGTTTAGTACGTTGTTGTTACTCACGGATGTCAACAATGTGCCGGAATAACGAAAGGGGTGGTGGACAGTGTTACGCTGGTTAGATCCTGAGGCCTGGTTAGAGAATGAGATTGCCGAAGATAAAAGGTACGTGCCTATGTAACATATGAATGAAAGAAAGACAGTGGGTAAAATGAATGACAACGTAACAGCATGTTCCGGAAATTATTAATGTTACGCTGTAGCCGGTGAGTGCTGCGCGTCTCACAGTTGTACCATGGCTTGCTCACATGTCAGTGAAGTGATCCCTATTTATGCTTTAAAGAGCCTGGATACCTATGTGTCCCCCTTTTATAACCATTGGTCCGTGTATATTGCCTTAGTCTTTGGATTGCCACAAAGCAACCTGCGAGATTGGAGAAAGGTTGAGACGACATCGTGGGAGGAAACGACAGCGTCGTGAAAACGAGACGGACTGTGAACGGACAGAAGCAGAAATGCTCCTACACCACCACATAATTAATATTCGGACAGTGATTCCGAGTAGGCCGTTCCTATCGAATCAATGTCCAAGAGTTTTCTTTTGTAATTTTGTTTCCTTTGTAAAAAATCATAATGCTGTGCGATGAAGGGCCCAGTTCACGACTGGCAGCCGCGTTTAAACAGGGAGCCCTTCACAGACAATTTTAACACGCGCAACATAGTTGGGCGCACATGGCTAGTGTGTATATATATATATATATATATATATATGCATACACTACCGATGAAAAGTTTTAGAACTCCTCAGTAATTTCAGTTTTTATGGAAATGCATGCAGTTTAATGTCTTCATCTTTTATGAAATCAAGGCATGGAACAAATAACCAATGGCATATTAAGAAAAAAATCAAGTAATCATTAAGTGTACAAAATTTTAGTTAGATTTTTGATTAATCAAAGTAGCCACTTTGTGCTGATATAACAACCACACTGTGGTAACCCTTTTGATTCAGAATGCCAGTCACTCTGTGCAAGTCACCATCTCTGCCTCCAGCTAAAGAACCCCAGACCAATACACCTCCTCCTCCTTGTTTGACAGTTGGTGTCACACACTGAGAAACTATTCTTTCACCAACTTGATGGCATACAAACACTTTGCTTGATAAACTGAAGATTTCAAATTTTGATTCATCGGTCCATAACATTTTCTACCAGTCTGCAGTAGTCCACAGCCAGTATTTCAAGGCCCTATTTTGTCCTTTAAAGAATGGCTTTCTTATTGCCACTTGTCCTGTCAAACCTGCAGTTTAAATGTCTCTTCTTCACAGGATAAATTGGGCTTTGCTTTTTTTTCCACAACTGTTAAGCTGTGCCTGAAGTTCTTGTGCTGAGAGGTGCCTTTCACACAAGCCAGTGACCCTGTCTTCTGAGTGGGCTGGGACTTTGGTTCTGCCAGATCTCCTCCTAATAGAGTTTCTTTGACTTTCCATTTGTCTTTGGATTATGTAGGACACCATACTCTCTGACACTTTGATTTTTTTTTTTTTTTTGTAATTTCTCTAAATGAAAGGCCTATGCTTCTAAGTGTAATAATGCTCTTGTCTTATTTCATTTGTTAATTGCCATTTTCTTGCCATTATCTTTGGAATTTACAACTTTCTACAGTGTAATATTGTCCAAGCAGTACTTCAAAGGGTGTAGGAACACTGTGTGTTCCAACTCTGCTTTAAGACAGACAGAGATTTTAAGTAATCATCAGAAGTTGGAACATCTGTGCAAATTGTTTGCTTCAACTTGCACGGCTTAATTTACTTTAATTGCTGCAGAACATCTGTAGATAGATAGATAGATAGATAGATAGATAGATAGATAGATACTGTAGATACTTTATTAATCCCCAAGGGGAAATTCACATACTCCAGCAGCAGCATACTGATAAAAAATATATATATATATATATATATATTAAATTAAAGAGTGATAAAAATGCAGGTATAACAGACAGTAACTTTGTATAATGTTAACGTTTACCCCCACCCCGGGTGGAATTGAAGAATCGCATAGTGTGGGGTTGGAACGATCTCCTCAGTCTGTCAGTGGAGCAGGACAGTGACAGCAGTCTGTCGCTGAAGCTGCTCCTCTGTCTGGAGATGATACTGTTCAGTGGATGCGTTGGATTCTCCATGATTGACGGGAGCCTGCTCAGCACCCGTCGCTCTGCCACAGATGTCAAACTGTCCAGCTCCGTGCCTACAATAGAGCCTGCTTTCCTCACCAGATTGTCCAGGTGTGAGGCATCCCTCTTCTTTATGCTGCCTCCCCAGCACATCACTGTGTGGAAAAGGGCGCTCGCCACAACCGTCTGATAGAACATCTGCAGCATCTTATTGCAGATGTTGAAGGACACCAGCCTTCTAAGAAAGTATAGTCAGTTGTTATATATGTAGGTTGTAACTTATCAGTTGTTTCCTGAACAATGCCCATTTGTAATATTCAGAAAGTCGCAAAGTGTCCGAAATAAACAAGAAGTTGTCACATATTTAAGTCGCCGTGAAAGGCGAGTTGTAGTCCACCGTCTAAGTGTCATATGAAAGCTTATTAGGGCACAGAGAAAAAAAAGGCACACAGTGGGGAAAAAAGCACGAAATGTCAACTTTAATCTCTAAATTTCCACTTTAATCACATAGTTTATTTTGTCATTAAAGTAGAACATCATAAACTTAATCTTAAAATCGTTATAATTTACTAGTTTCTCAATCCGTTAAATGCTTTGTTTTGTATTTGATCTTCTATGTGCTCTATGTGTGTGAATCACTACGTGCTTCCGGGCTTTCTCTTCCACCGACAGGACACAGAATCCATTACATTCGTAATATTACAGCTCTCTGAATAATTAAAATACTGAGATGTATACGTGATATCATTTTCATGATGATAGGAGTTAAAGCATGTTATTAAACATGGGAACACGGTGGCGCAGTGATTGTTCATGTCTCACGCAAGATGCTTGCTGCGCCGTGTGCTACCTTCGATGAAATACTTTATTTTACTTTTCTTTCTCCAAATACCCAATCGCCACACAATCCGCTCTGTAATAGACGTTAAGCCATCTGTAAGCTTAGAACGCTGATTCTTCAAAACTTTTAAGGAACATTGAAATATCTTCGTAGTACGTGTTTAATTATTCTATCCATCTATCCTTCCAGTGTCGTGTCAGCACCAGCAAGAATACAGCGCTAGGCAGGAACAATCCGTGGATGGAGCGCCAGCTGCTCACTAGCGCTGCGGCACCGTGTAGTTAAAGTTAAAGTTTTATCTGTATAATATAATAAAATATTTTGCTGCATTTCATCTTAAAAATTATATTGTCATCATATTTAAATAATGAGCTTTAGTGCAAGTTTACAGTGAAGTGATTGTACTAATAAGTACAAACAGTTCTACAAGGAGCACTTGATGGACTAATTGAGTGCGTTTAGAGTTCTTGGGATGAAACTGTTTCTGAACTGCGAGGTCAGTACAGGAAAAGCTCTGAAGTGCTTACCGTATGAAAGCAGTTCAATAGACAGCATGGCTGAGGCAGCGTGTGCTTGATGCTGTATACCGATAATTCTCTTTCTGATCAGCTGCTGTACAGCTGTGATTCACGCTCAGATACAGTGATATAAATACTCCGAGTGGTGCAGTGAGAGTAATATGGAAAAAGATGATCCGATGTGGGATCCGAGTTGCAGTGAGAGTAACAACGCTAAAGCAGTTATGGTATTTGGAATAGTTTGACCATTCTGTGGACTATTATCTTGTTACAGGTTAATTACAATCGGATGCATTAAATTAACAAACAATATGCGGTTAATTTCAGTCTATTTATAAAGCTGTGTCAGGGATGTGGATCTAGAAAGGATAACCACACAGGAACAGTAGCACTGCTTTGACGCTGGGTGCTGCCAGTCTGCAAAACCAAGCAGAGAACTTGCGTACAACAGGGTATGAGCTACTGTGGAAATGTGCGTGGCTTTACGCCAAGTTTAGGTTTTATACATCGTGATTTGAACGTGGAAACATTCTTACGCAACATTTTTGTGCGTACGCACCATTTATACATGAGGCCCCTGGTGATTTGTTAGACTTCAGTTTTTTTAAACTCGACTGGAATCTTGGGGGTCCACAGTGGGTGCAGATTTTCATTCCAACCAGTTTTGTAATTAGAACCCAGATGATGAAATTTGGTTTTTGATTGTATGGCTTGTTTGTGCTTTCATTCTTCCAAGACAAATCTTTAACACATTGTAGATTTTTCATTTTCTGAGAATATTGTCCGTATTGTACCTCTTGGTCTTTCCCTTCTCTCTCATTATTTCAAAACATTGTATTAACAGAGATAGTTTATGATACATATGCACAGGTTTAATTGAAAGCACATTAGCAGGAGAGCTGGTGGTTCCTTTGTCATTTGCTCCTCTTTGTAACCTGCTAGCCGGTTAAGAAACTGGAAACAATTAAAACCTAAATGCAGCTGTTTAACACTTTGAACACAAGCTACAAGGTAAGTGGTATCACATTGAGCCTGTCAGAGTGTGACATATGAGAGCGCTCATATCTTAGTATACAGCCACTGCAGATGCAGCCAGCCTGCTGGCAAGTTTTGCCTCTGTGACTCAGGTACCTACTATAGTGCTGCCATAATAGTGGATAGCCATAGATTTTTTTTCTTTGGTAGCAACAGAGAAACGTCAAGCAAAATGACACCTTTTATTGGCTAACTAAAAAGATTACATCTTGCCTGAAGAAGGGGCCTGAATTGCCTCGAAAGCTTGCATATTGTAATCTTTTTAGTTAGCCAATAAAAGGTGTCATTTTGCTTGACCTTTCACTACATTCATAATGGCTAAGATGGTACAACACCCTAGTACTGTAGCAACAGAGAGAAAGAGAGAGGTTGGGAGCATTGGCTGATGGCGCTTTGCTGCACCCACCACACGACGAACCACCTGGTTTGGGACTCAAGTGCAGCAAGTGACCCCTCAGCACCAAACTGGAACAGTGTGAGCGATTTTTTACAGTGACAGCAGCTTGTGGAAAACAGTGTTATAAACAGACAGTCTGTAATTATGTTGTCACGAAAAAGGTATAAAGCTGCTGATGTTTTGAAACAACTAAATTTGTTTCAAGATGATTATTTTGAAGGGTGGCACGGTAGCGCTACTGCCTCGCAGTAAGGAGACCTGGGTTCGCTTCCCGGGTCCTCCCTGCATGGAGTTTGCATGTTCTCCCAGTGTCTGCGTAGGTTTCCTCCGGGTGCTCCAGTTTCCTCCCATATTCCAAAGACATGCAGGTTAGGTGCCTTGGCGATCCTACATTGTCCCTAGTGTGTGTGTGTGTGTGTGTGTGTGTGTGTGTGTGTGTGTGTGTGTGTGTGTGTGTGTGTGTGTGTGTGCCCTGTGGTGGGCTGATGCCCTGACCGGGGTCTGTTCCTGCCTTGCACCCTGTGCTGGCTGGGATTGGCTCCAGCAGACCCCTGTGTTAGGATATAGCGGGCTGGACAATGACTGAATATTTTGATGATAATGACAGTAATCAAGATAATAACAATCAATTGAATAATGTGGAACCTGTAGGTTCTGGCAGTTAAGCGGATAGTTGCCACGAAGGTGTTTCTTCATCATAAGGCATTTGACTTATCATGACCGCACTAAATAGACATTCTTCTGCCCACTTAGTACAAACAGACACCAACTGCCAAATGTGTGCAACAAGTGTGGACAGTTCAAAGAAACATGCTATATTTGCGTCACCTGATCTTAAGCCTGTGCTCTGAGTGGAGCCATGCTTCAAGGGCTCTCATTCAAATAGTATTTTTAGTCATATTGCTGGTGAAAATAAAGTAATTAACAGTTTATTTACATTTTTGACAGAGTTACAGTTAATAATAAAATGTTGCTCTCTAATACATTAGTTCATTATTTATCTTATATGCGTAGATCTATACTGCAGCGTCCTGGTAGTAAATATGCCAATAGTCAATGTGTTAAAATTAAAATAGTCAATTAAAGGGTCTGAATCATAACAATTGAGTTAACTAAAACTAAGCCCAAAGAAACATAAATCTTTAGTAGTAAATAAATGGATTCTAATTAAAAATTTGATTTCCAGATCACTAAGAACCTCCCTTAGTAGTCTCTTTTCCTTGTGGGAGTTTATCGACTTCTTCCCACGTATAAACTTCAGAAAAAATCACAGTATTTACTATTCCACTCTCTGTGTACTGTAGCTCCCCTTTGCCAGTCATAATACTTTTTACCTCCTCCTTGATCATTCTTTTGGTACTAAAACAGTAAAAGAACGTCCTTGTGTCATCTTTTGTTTTTTTCTACAATACTTCTCTTCAACTGCCTTTTAGCTTTCCAAGTATTATTTTCAACTGCTGTCATATGCCTTATGGTTTGTGCTGGCGCTATTCATCTTGTACACCTTATACACCTGTGTTTTCCTTCATAACTTCTATTTCAGCTCCTTATTTATCTGCCACAGAGTTTTCTTTAATTGCCTACTACTTCTAAATCCTGGGATGCACTACTCTTTCATTACATTTAAAACAGTTTTAAACCTGCTCCACATTACCTCAACTATTCTAAACCTAAAAGCCCATCCCAGTTTATCTTGTTTAGGCTTTGCCTACATCTTTTCAAAAACTGCCCTGCTAAAGTTAAACTTAACTGTTTAGGTTTGAATGTACATTCTGCTAAAACACTGTGACGTTTATTACTGTATATTATGGTCAGTAGAACTTAGTGGTTCAATTAAATCTATCTCCTAAATCCAATGATAATTATTACAGAATACTAAATCTAGAGAACCTTCTCCCTAATGTTAACATACTGTTTTAAAAACAGTCATTGATTACTTCCAAAAACTTCCATTATTCTGCTCTGCTACTTGTAAGGGTAACCCTGTTAATATCTGGATAATTAATTAATATCCTCCTATTAACTTGCCTTTATAAAATGATGTAAATTGAAACTATTTTTTGTATTGAGGGTCTATAACTAACTCCTAACATGACGCCTCGATTCCTAATGCTGTCTTGTCAAATCCAAACATCCTTACTAAGATGTGGCTCACCATCTAATTGAAGAAGATTTGCATTCAAATCCTGTTTTATATGCATGGCCACACCCCCACCTTTTTGGTTCTGCCTGTCATTCTAACATAATGTGTACTTGTCTACAGTATGTTATTTTCATGCCTTTCTCCATTATTTAGAGATGGTTCTGTTATTCCTAATGTTATTAGATATGGACAGTGAGACAAGTAACAGTTATGTAACTGGTTTTGACATTTCTTCCTATCTCCCAAGAAGAAAAGAAGCTTAAAAGAATAGTTGATACCTTTTGTGTTAGATGCATCTGATAACATGATGATACATCATTACATTTTTATTTGGTCTCATTGTTTTATTTTCTTGCTGTGATTCAATTTTGTGGTAGTCTTTTCTTTATTCAGGAACATGTTGTTTATGGTAACCACATTCAGCATGTGAAACAGTGTCAGTGTTGAGACTGGTGTTATTGTGCAAAGCTTGTATAAGTTGGCAGCAGACATAGTCTAGCATCCAAAATTGGGGATAAACCAAATAAATATAATGAATGTTCATACAAAATTAATTAAAATTAATTAATTAATTAAAAGTAGTTACAGAAAGGAAACAGTATATTTTCTGGTTTTATTTTATTTCATTTATTTTTATTTTTATTTCGGTTAAGAAACACTGGCTTGTCACCTCTGCTAGTCCCTTACTATTCATTATGCATTCCCTGATGGCATACCTAGGCTAATCAGTTCATAATTTTAAAAAAGCCAAATTTTCTAGTTTCTTCTACAGGTGATGCACATTAGATCTTGTACACCATTTTAGATAATCCAAAAATAAACAACAAAAGAATTATCCTTGGAAAGGATCATTTCATTACAGTTAGGCCCCTCTTTTGCTACAATTTCTTTGTGTTTAGCGTAGCAAAGGCGTAAGGAATATGAGTTATTGGGAATTGTATATGAGCTACCTTTGATTCATGGAATTCGTTTTCAACTTTGATGTTTGGTTCTTATTTTGATTTCCCAGTTATGATCCCTGTTAGTCTCTTTCATCTCCAAGCCATTTAACTCTGATCTCTGGTGTAACCTCAGATGTAACAGTATAAACGGATAGATTAGAAAAAGAGGTTCCTCAGTCCGCTAGAACAATCCTGGCCTGCCAAAACCGAGTATTACTTGAGGGCAAGTGAGTCCACCCTGCTTTAGGTGACCATATCCCAGCCACATGTTTAACTGTTCAGCCTGAATAATTCAATGTTTAGCGTGACTTCTTGAATTATTAAGTTCACCTCTTCCTCCCTTCTTCCTTTCTCCCCACCCTTCCTGATTTTTTCCTTTTGTGGTTAATCAGCTCCCCACTTTCCTGAAGAATAGTACCAATTTAGGGTCATCAAAAACATTTTTGGAGTAATTTGATTTTTGCAGATAGTTTAAATCAACTGTTTTGTGAAATATCAATGAGTCATGATTTTAAAAGAACTTCTGCTACATTTTTCCAGTAATACAGGCTCAGTTAAGATGTTCTTAATCTGTCAGTGTCCTGCTAATCGGCCTACCATACATTAAAGATATATATTTTTTTCCTACATATTAAAAAATTTTCAAAGCACAAAAATAAAACAACTTCATATGCAAAGGACCTTTCCCTGAGGGAAAAGGTGCTTTGTCAAGCAATGGTTTTACATGAAACCACAGCACCCAGTAAAGAACCAGTATTTGAAAGCATGCATGTGACCCTAGGAGACTGGACTTGCACTAATAAAGTCTGGCTTCTGCTTATTCATGCTAAAGGGAGGACCAGACAATGCTGCATTTCTTTATCCTGTCAGATATGAGCAGTGCAGGCTGGAATGGCATAGATTTTAATTTGTGGTACATGTGGGCAGGGCCATCTTAATAGCATTATAGGCCCCCGGGCAAAGCAGTGCTTTGGGGCCCCTACCTACACAACCACTCAGCAAGTCACAACATACATAGATTAGCATGGAGCCCCTATGGGCAATGCCCAGCGTGCCCATGCTTTAAGACGGCCCTGCATGTGTGATCCTCTGACATGAACAGAGCAACATAAGAATTTTCCAGGGCATACAAACATGGTTACCAATCTGATCATAATGTTAAAGTCCCCATCTGCAGATAGATTTCTTTGTAAAATGAGCGGACACCATAACATAAGTCTGGCACAAGGAATTCAGCCTAAAGCAATGGTCTTCCCAGATACCAATCTCAATCCATTTAAGTAACTGTGGAATGAGACGGGGAAAGCCATTCAGAGGAGAGATCCACCACTAGCTAATCAGCAACATTTACAGGTCAACTCTGGACTCAACCCAGGGCAGCACTGTTGTGCTATTCAAATTCAGGCTATTCTGATGTAAATGGAGGACCACCTTATTATATGGTATATGTAAGCAAATGAAATGGTCACTTTGTATATTGTCTGATATTCTAAATATCCAGGTGCTCAAATTCAGTGTTAAAGACTATAGTCACTTCAAGAAAATAAACACTGAATGTTGGCTACTGAGGGTTGTTGGAATGGAGTCCATACATAAAAAAAAAATAGCAAAGCGGTGCCTCAGAACCAGTAATGGACAGCCATTTGACTTCTTGTTTTTATAACCTCATTTGTTATAAGTGAAGGCTATGATTGTAACAGGACATTTGACGTAATTAAACATGGTGCCTAATGGTATGCTTTTAATTTCAGCTGAACCTGACTGGCCAGTTTAAAGGACCTTGAAAAAGTATTAAACTCGCAAGAATTTTTTCTATATTTTTTTGTCCTGTTTTTGAATTTTTTTTTTAAATAGACTGTTGTCTTTATTAATTGATCACACTATGATGAATGAAACTGAAACTGTTAAGAATGTTTAACAATTTGCAGTGGATCGGAAATGGAAATTACCTTGTAAAAAATGAGTCAACCCTCTTGTAATTTCAGGCCTAAATTTTCAAAGGTGCAAATATTACTTCATGAAGCTGCATAACATGTTGATAGACTCCATTTCTACTGGAAATGAGTGTATCACTTACTTTAATTGAATCTTTAACTGTAAACAACATCTTTCTATGTGTCTGTCTCAGTAAGGTATAGACTCTAAAAATAAGCCTCAAAAGTAGACAAAGGAGCTTTCTAAACCTGACTATAGAGAAACCTGTAACCGAAGAAGGATACAAAACTATTTCAAAGTCATCCATACTGGTGCACAGTGGAACAGAAGTGGAAAAAATATATTTCTAAATTTCATTATCAGACAACAAGGTAATTTCCTAGAGAAACCAACTGAGGCTCAGAATTAGTTATGGAGATCAGGGGCTGCAGTTAAAAATCGACAGCCTCTAAGGTGTTCAACCAAAAGGGCATTTTTTGGCTTTGGCTGACTAAAATCCATATTGTTGCTCATACAAGTGTTTGCAAAAAAACACCTAAGGAGGTGGGTGGGTGCAGCAATGCGTTGTATCAGCACGTGCTCCTAACCTCTCTCTCTCTCTTTTTGTGCAGCATCCATCCATCCATAATCCAACCGACTATATCCTAAATACAGGGTCACGGGG
The DNA here is from genome assembly GCA_026402145.1 of Polypterus bichir lapradei. Lineage (NCBI taxonomy): Eukaryota > Metazoa > Chordata > Cladistia > Polypteriformes > Polypteridae > Polypterus > Polypterus bichir. Next base: position 37,773,951 of record JANRMT010062831.1, on the reverse strand, counting down.
GTCCGCTGGAGCCAATCCCAGCCAACACAGGGCGCAAGGCAGGAAACAAACCCCGGGCAGGGCGGAGCAGCAGGTAAAGCTAAATGCAGAGAAATACAAGTATTCTTTGCTAGTTGCCGAGGATTAAGGGTGCAGAACCCCTGCAAATGCAAAAATCTATGAATATGTTTTGGACCCTGTTATGAGGCAAAGGGAGGTATGAATTAGTTTTAATTATTTAATCCTTTTTAGTGTATGCACATCCTATTTTTTGGCTTGGGTTGGTGTGGGACGTGCACGTGCTGGCAGGAGAAATGATTAGCAGTTGCCGGCTGAAAGCAGCACAGCAATTAGGCAGGCTCCAGGTAAGCATGATGGGAGCAGGGTCAGTACAGGGAAATGAGACACAGAGCGGAATGAAGAAAGGAAACAGAGCCAAATCAGGGGAAAAGTAGATGGTGGAGGATGGATTGAGCAGCACTAGGCTGCTGAATGGTATACAGAGAGAAGGACGGAGGGCTGGAGAAGTTCCGGGATGTTGCTACACTCTCAGCGACTGGTGCTTTTAACACCATCCTGCTTCATCGACTGAGGTAAAAGCTCAAGACTTTGAATCTCCTACAGTCTCCTGGATCACAGACTACCTGACAAAGACAGCAGTTTGTGAGGATGAGGGACTATGTGTCAGAAAAGATGGTGTGTAATACTGGAGCACCTCAGGGAACTGTCCTATCTCCCTTCCCGTTTACCCTCTACACAGCACATAATTGGGCAATTCAATCTTCCTCCCAAGGCACTGGATAAGTTCACTTTGAAATACTATTTTGAAATATAGGCACATTATACATTTATTTAATTAATTGTTTATTTCTATTATTATTTATTGATTGATAAATTGCCTCTTTTATTTGTCCTATGAATATGTATCCTTGTTTTTTATGGTTCTGCTGTTTTGAATACATCTGAATTTACTAATGGGATTAATAAAGTTTATCAAATCTAATCTAAATAATTATCTAACCCTGTTCTCCAACTAAACTCATACACCTTAAGCCATTTTTCATAGAGCAATGGACAAATTGTTCTGCCATGAGGTGAAAATGAGCATAGACAAAACCCTATAATGTAATTAAAACTGAAGTTGCTCCCAACCTCTCTCATTCACTCAGTATGTTCTGACTGGTATATTTTATTAATATTCTTTGCCTACTTTAGAGAGTATTTTGGACCTTTGTGTGGCTCAAACTGGGATTTTTGAGCTTAAGGATTTGATTTTGGCATTTATTTATTTTTTTTTTTCTATCATTATTCCAGCAAAGGTGGGCTGGCACCCTGCCCAGGGTTTGTTTCCTGCCTTGTGCCCTGTGTTGGCTGGGTTTGGCTCCAGCAGACCCCCGTGACCCTGTAGTTAGGATATAGCAGGTTGGATAATGGATGGATGGATATTACAGCAAAACATGAAATTTTTTTTTACCTTCCCACAACGCCATTTAGAATTATTACGGGCATCTCCATTTTCTCCATTTTTCGCATTGGCCATTGCCTAGGTAATTTTCCTAGCTTTGCTGGTCATCATTGTGATCATAAATTTCCTGCTTAACCAAGTTTGCATTGATTTTCATTTGATGTGTAAATTCTCTTAATATTTCTCCAATCTCATTTATGGCTAATGATTTTTGATATTTGTCCAAAATTTCTGGCTTGTCAAAAGATCAGGTTAGGTCTCTGTTATCAAACCTACCCACATTTTTGACCTTGTTCCATCTCCTGAGTTCATTTATTAAAAAGTTTTCACTCACTTCTTCTGAAACACATTAAACCACAACAGAGAATTTGTCAAACTTGGATGATTTAATGTACTGTGTCACTGATTTATAAACTGTCACCTCAGTGATGTCACACAACACGATTTCCAAGGGTTGTTGCCAAGCAACCCACGATTGTGTCCATGCATGAAATAATGGCAGCTGTAACAAAAACAAAGTGGCACTGCACAATTTTTATTCTGCCCATAATGCCATTTCATATTAAAAAATGAAATTTTCAGAATCATCATCTTTTAAATGTTAAAAAATAGTCCAGAAAAGCAATGAGAAAAATTTATGAAGCTAGGAAAAAAAATGTTAACATCTGGAATTCAAAATACATATAATACTCCACCACACTGTGCCATGTTAACAGAGACCTGCTGTCAAGGTTGCCTAACATGGTTGAATAATATACTGACCACAGGGATGAACACTTCAGAATAATATTTCAGTTTTATACATTTTTATTCTATTATTCATTTGGAATTATGTGAAGATGAATGTGTAACTAACAGAAGTTTCTAATCTAATACTGCACATCCAAATTCCCAGGCAATAAGACTCTTAAATATGAAAAATGTTTAAATGTCAAATACTGTTTCAAAGCACTGAAGCATTATAGCATTGCAATAGCTCATCTGCCCTGTAATTGTTTTGGAATCATTTATGGTTTCCAACATAAAAATCACTCATACCTTAACCATTACTCAGTGTGCAATGGTCATTACAGCTGTGTGTACAAGGAAGAAAATGAAAACCAGGTGACAAGTTGTTTATGCTTGTATTGAACAGATTATTCAGTAACTATGCAGCAACGCAAAAAAATTGGCTGTTGTAAAAATATAATCAAAAATATATTTCTATGATATAATTGCAAAGGAAAGCAGCCATCCTCTAATCTTCTAAGTCCATTTATTTTGAATACAAGGTTATACCATTCCATACAATTTTCCTAATCCTGAGCAGTGTCGTTGGGGCTGGATCCAATCCCAGCAAGTGCAGGGCTCCAGTCCATCACATGACAAGCCAAAGTCTATCTTGACGGCACTGGGTGCAAAACATTAATAAACACCCACCCACAACATGGTGCAATTACAAACACTCCTATATTAAATCATGTGGAAGGAGCCTTTGGCAACCTATGAAATCCACAAAAACTCACAGGCAATGTGGATGTGGCAGTGTTAACCACTGTGCCACCAAAATGTGCTCAGATATGTGGTGTGCAATTTTAAGACAATTGGAGAGTAATTAGGAAAATGGAAAAAAAGCAAGAACTATTGCCTTGTAGCAGACTTACAATGATTAACATACTCCTTTGTTGGCTAGTTGATTAAAATGTGGTTATTTTTCCCTTTGATTATTCTTCAGCAAGCCCTGGATTAGTAAGAAGCTAAAAAGTCTCCTGAATGGGGAAAAAGGAAGGATTCAAATATGGTAAAGCAGAATTTCTTAAGGAGACACAGCGAGTGCTAATAAAATTTCTGAGTGAAGCAAAGGAAGCTTACAAAGCTTAAATAGGAAACAAACTCATCTCTATATATATAAAATCCAACGTCTGTCTGTCTGTCTGCTTTTCACGCGAGAACTACTTAACGGATTTAGATCAGGTTTCTTTCTATAATTTGCTTGAACATTCCGGTTGATTTTGTGACTTCTCTCATCATGCGAAGTATTATAGTTCACTTGCGGTACCGATTTATTTGCACAAATCCGAGAGAGACGCTGGGGGCCTAGGGGAGAGGGGTGGGGCCTTCTTCACTCACGCGCTGTAGAAGGAAAATTTTTTATATTAGCATAAAGAATAGCAAATTAATATAATGAGCCATAAAAAGTAAGCAAAAGCTTCTAAAATATTAGATTAAGCATAAATTATAATGTTTAGCAAATAAGATAGGCCAAGCAAATAGTTAACTAAAAAATCAGTTATATTGCATTATTTTTTAAGCTTACAGCAAAATTTCTAGTCTGGGAAAGAACAGAAATTGACATATCGAAACCAGTTTAGAACAGGATAAGAGATTGAGAACACCTGTGTTCAAGGCTAGGAAGCTAGGAAGCGATGACACAGAGAAGATGGCTCTGAAAGGCACGTAAAGAAACCAGCTGGGTTGATGAATCAGCAGAAAGGCAACAAAAGGCTTTTTGCTGTAAGCAAGGTCACACTGTAATGCATGAAAAGAAAATCTAGTAAATTCAGGCTTTAGCAAAAATATTAGAAGAAATATTAGAAATTAGCTTTAGTGTAGAAATTAAGACAAATTAAGTATGATTAAATGAAGAGCATATACAATATTTCTTTTAATTAAAGTTTGCTTCAGGCCACTATTATAGAATAGCTAGAAAGGCTAGAGGAGTGACACCATGAGACGCCAAATATGGAATAGAGGACATCATCCCAGTTGAAGAACCAATCAAGAATAAGAAAAACAGAAACTGGAATAAACAGACAGTATAGCCAGGTGCAGAATGAGCTCATTGAACAAGGTTAAAATGATAAGAAATTGTTATAAAAACTTTGATTATGGCAATGTTCAGGGCTCAGCTCAATTTGGCCCTATTGGGTTGAGTCCGTGTTGTTGATTTATTGCAATAAAGCCTTAAAACTCTGTCTGTCTATCTTGAGTCCTAATAGCCTTTATTTTTAGGTAAAATGCCTTCTAATGATGAATTTTTCGCCACGACAGATTGGTGACCCCGACGTGATAGAATAACAAGGCAGCTGCATGAATCCAGTGGCAGGGGCGAGGCCCCACGAAACGGGCACAGTTGGTGGCCACCTATAAGGTAAGCGATATTTTCGCTAAACTAATTTGTGTAAAGTTTCAGAGAGCATCCGCCCCTCCAACGGAGACAAGCAGCATTTGGCCTTTCTAAAACATACAGGTAGGAATAAAGGATGAACAGACAGACTTAAATGGAATGTGTGGAGACTGTACAGCTCATGTAAGTGTATGAATGAGAGTGCAGTAAACTGGACGCTCTGATCCAGGGGACAGACGGCTGCACGGTGCAGAATATAGCTCCCTCTGATCCGGGGGACGGAGGCCTGCATTGTAACGGGTAGTGCTAAAATCCTATCAAATACTAGGGTTGCCATAGTGGTGGCGAACCGAGAGTATACTAAAATTGCCGTGACGACAGCTTTCCGAGTATAGACAGGTGTGGAATTCCTGAACTAGCATCTCTTGCTGTGGCTGTATGTTCTCCAGTGAGATGGGCGAGATGTCGTAAAATTCCTGCTTGTCTCGAGAGGGAGCCAATCTTTGGGAAAAGCTAACAGCAGTTCCTTCTGATTGTGCCCCAGCAGGAGAGCTGGTTCAGGTGCGATTGGAGGCCTATCATTACCGCCCCGGAGTAGAGACGGGGGTCTGACATGGAAGGTGAAATTCCTGTTTAGGTACCACTTCCAGCTTGCCATTAGGGAGAGCAAGTGGAAAGTCTGCTCGATGGAACAGGTGGAGTGAGTGTGCTAGTTTTAAGGGACAGATAAGGGAATAGAACTTTTTGTTTATTATTTTATCATTTTTATTTCAGCTTTATTTTACCTTTGGGCAGGTTAGGGAGGCACACAAGTGCTATGTACTCAAGTGCTGTGTGAAAGGAGCGCTTTTTTAGAAAAAAGCGTCGCGGCAATTGTTGAAGCACGTACAGGTGCGCAGAATGCTTGGAGCGCTTTTGAACAGCGACACAGCGAGTGAAGCACACAGGTGCAGATTGGAGAAGAATGAATGGTACAAGAGGTACAAACACTAGTATAAGGAAAGAATAGGGCATTAGGGATTAGCACACTAGATGCTAAAAAGTGTGATTGAGTATGAATGTGGATTTTTAGGGTGTATAACTTTTTATGTGTAAAATAAACTATATTGATTTAGAGAATATAGAAAACACCTGCGCGTGAAATAGCTAAAAATAAATTTCACCTGGTGGGCGGAGTAGTAGAGCAGGAAAAAGGGCTATTATTCAGAACTATAATTGTGACTTTATACACTGTTCGTAGACGCGTATAGAGAAAGTATTATTGCAGAAGATATAAGTTGTGAGATGAAAAAGACAGAATAAGATTGAACACCTTTACAACGTGTGTTCGAAGAAGAATAAAAGAACAGTGCTAAAAATAGATAAATATATACATAAGAGTGGAGGAGAAATAAAAATATTACAGATTATTGAGGAGAAACAAGAAAAATAGCAGGAGCTGTAGATCAAATTACAGGAAGAGTTCTGTGCACATACTGGAAGGTTGAGACTCAGGAGAAAGATAGTACAAGATGTATTACTGTGGTTGTAAATTGTGGAAAAGTTAGGCAGCAAAATCTATGGCACAAGAAAGGATCCTGAAGATTAGCAATAGGAAACCTACGGCTACAGGGAGTTAAAATGAGTGCGAGCGAGTTGCCCGTGGATATATTGGGACGTAACGATCCCGTCCACAAAGAACTCATTGAAAAATTATGTCAAAAATGGCATAAGAGAACAAAAGGTTTTCAAAACCGCTGGCCCCGAAAAGGTTACTTTAATCTGGAACTGTGCAAAGAAATGATAAATCACATAAATAATTATAAAACAAAAGATGTCAGTAAAAAATAAAAAAAGAGAGGGCAAGAGGAAAGCGGAACTAAACATAATGCAAGTGTTTATGGGGGAAGCAATAAGAAGAGGCACAACACTAGAAAGAATGAATCGGTGCTTTACTGACAGAAAGGTAGAGAATAAAATCCCACCGGCACCACTGTCGGGTATATCACATAAGCTCCCAGTAATAGAAAGAAAAATAGAATTTAAAGTACAAATAACGGTGAGAAATGAGGGGAAGAATTAGTAGAAAAGAAAGAAACGGGACAGGAAGAGCAATTGAGTACATTGGATGAAACTGATTTTGTGATCAAATCTATACTAATAAAAGGCAAAGCCCTCACTGACTCACTCACTCACTCACTCACTCACTCATCACTAATTCTCCAACTTCCCGTGTAGTTAGAAGGCTGAAATTTGGCAGGCTCATTCCTTACAGCTTACTTACAAAAGTTAAGCAGGTTTCATTTCGAAATTCTACACGTAACGGTCATAACGGTCAATAACGGTCGACAACGTCCGCCATGTTGAACTTTCTTATTTATGGCCCCATCTTCACGAAATTTGGTAGGCGGCTTCCCTGCGCTAACCGAAACCGATGTACTTACTTATTTCGATGGTATGACACCACTGTCGGCCGCCATATTGAACTTTCCAACGTCACCAATTTTCCAACTTCCCGTGTAGGTAGAAGAATGACCCCGTCTTCACGAAATTTGGTAGGTGGCTTCCCTACGCTAACCAAAACCGATGTACGTACTTATTTCGGTGGTATGACGCCACTGTCGGCCGCCATATTGAATTTTCCAAACGTCACAAATTCTCCAACTTCCCGTGTAGGTAGAAGGCTGAAATTTGGTACTTATTTCAATGGTATGATGCCACTGTCGGCCGCCATATTAAACTTTTAACGGAAACTGATGTACGTACTTATTTCGTTGGTATGACACCACTGTTGGCCGCCATATTGAACTTTCCAACATCACTAATTCTCAAACTTCCCGTGCAGGTAGATGGCTGAAATTTGGCAGGCTCATTCCTTACAGCTTACTTACTAAAGTTTAGCAGGTTTCATTTAGAAATTCTACGCGTAACGGTCATAACGGTCAACAACGTCCGCCATGTTGAACTTTCTTATTTACGACCCCATCTTCACGAAATTTGGTAGGTGGCTTCCCTGAGCTAACCGAAACCAATGTACGTACTTATTTCGGTGGTATGACGCCACTGTCAGCCACCATATTGAACTTTCCAACGTCACTAATTCTCCAACTTCCCGTGTAGGTAGAAGGCTGAAATTTGGCAGGCTCATTCCTTACAGCTTACTTACAAAAGTTAAGCAGGTTTCATTTCGAAATTCTACGCGTAATGGTCATAATGGTCAACAACGTCCGCCACGTTGAACTTTCTTATTTATGGCCCGATCTTCTCGAAATTTTATAGGCGGCTTCCCTGCACTAACCGAAACCAATGTACGTACTTATTTCGGTGGCATGATGCCACTGTCGGCCACCATATTGAACTTTTCAACAGTCTTTGTTACTTATGGGCCCATCTTCAAGAAATTTGGTACATGGGTTCCCAACGCTAACTGAATCCTACTTACGTACATATATACGTCCATAGCCTGCAGCTCAGTCACTGTGTGAGGTGGCGTTGGGTCCCCCATCCCAACGCCTCCCACGTTGTTGGCTGCCTGCCTATATAAGACCGTCCGTCGCTCCGGTCTCTACATTCCCTTCTTTGCTTCGCCACGGGATTCACGTCTCCCTACTGATAACTACAGCCTTTTTGTTTAATCCACGGCTTCTCCGCTGTTTTATTGTTTGTTTATTACAATTATAGTTATTGTATAGGTATTTTAGACTTACTTTACATTGCTCAGGTACCCATTTCCTTTATCATTCCAACCCCCATTACCATGTCTATCGAGGTGATCACTATCGATCAAAGAACTGTCAATTACTAAGTGGTTTCCATGCCCGGAGATGGCACCTACCTTTTCCATTCTCTTTGTTACATATTGCACGGCCATATCAGGCTCACTCTTGATATCCGGAGGAACATTGTGTCTTATGTATTGAATGACTGGGACAGGTTCAAGGTGTGGACTGATGACGGTACAGGAGATAATTATACTACACAGGAGCACTATAAGAGTGAAATGCTTAAGCCCTTCACCTATGGTTCTGCATGTAAGTTGATGGCTGCCGCTGAATTGTTCGGTTGTCGCTTTCAAGTGTACCGAAATGACCAAATATTTTACACCTTTCGACAACCGCCAATGCCTCTTAAACATCTTAGATTCACAGGTGACGATTTCAGTAGTGGACACTTTGATGTTTATGAGTGTTTAAACTCTCAAAAGCTGGATGTGATTTTATCGATGAAACCGGTTGTGTGCTTACAATGCTTGACAGATGCCGAATGTCACTTCAACACAACAAATCCTGCAAATGCTATCGTAATTGAAACAAACCATGAAACCCAAACCGATTATGACAGCAGCAATCCAAGCTGTGAGATTTGAGACAAGATTACTGTTCACATGGCCAACTGTAAGTTACATGCTCAAGAGTAAGCTCAGCGCACAGCTTGGTCATGTTACAACCGGAGGGCCGAACTGACAACATGGTATACAAAGAGATCCTTAACAAATAATTATTGGCATATTTTCCCTCAGTTTAAAAAGGTTAAATTTTCTTCTTAATAAAAATTTTAAGGCAGTACTTCACCGCTGCGAAGCGCGGGTATTTTGCTAGTTAGAAATAACAATGAAAAACAGTAATTAAGGTTGAACCATTAAATAGCAAAAGCAGCTAGGTGAAGTGTAGCCTGACACACATATATATATTTTAATTGCCCCATCCTCGAATAAGGAATGAATGATTGAGTGAGTGACTGCGTAAGCTCCGTTATTTCTTAGTGGTAGTAAAAATAAGCCACAGATGGGGAGACCAGTGTGAGTGCGAGTGAGCTCCGGACCCAAATAGTGGGTACCGGGAGACACAATAAACTAAAAAATCACATAACGAGTGTGAGTGAGATTTTATAATCAAGCACTTTTTACATAGAGATACATTGAGAGATTTTTTATCAAAACGGTGTCACTGTTAGGATGTACAGCAAATAAATATATGAAAGCCAAAGTAGTTAATTAAGATGAATATAAATTAAAGATCAGAGAAAGAGTATATTACAAAAATATATCCACAAAAGCATTAATGTAGTTCACGTGACATAATTTCTTAAAAATAAATTTAATACCATGATTTAAGTACTTTTAGTTGGCATGGGTTTCCTTCCTTGCAGCAGTAGGATTTCGTAAAATTATCAAGAAAGCATAATTGACGTAAGTATAGAAAATTAGAAGTGCGAGCATTTGGTAAATTAGAAAATTATTAGGATTTGGATATTAAAATGTGAAGTTTAGAAAAGGTTAACTTGATTCAAATACTTGTGTCTCATGTTACTCCCTGTTAAAAATAATTCGAGCGGTATTTACAGTCTGATAAGTAAAGCAGCCTTCAGAAAAATGTAGGAGGAAAACACCAAAAGAAAAATTAAGCGATAGAAAAATGTGTTCAGTATACAGATTTATGTGTGTAAATATGTATATATCTGTACATATATTTGTGGAGCAAGAATAGCATGCGCTAAAAAAGAAATTTGCACAGTTTTTTTTTAAACGTCAAAGGTACCTGGCGCTCGTTAATGTCTGTGTATGTGAATATGTCTGTGCTGAACCTATTCAATGTGTGTGCGTGTACATTATGTGTGTGCATGAGCGCTTATTTTTCTGTGTCTGTGTGTGTGTAAATATGTTTGTGCTAAAAATGTGTGAGCGTGTGCGTTGTTTGTTCTGTGTGTGTGCGTGTGTGTTTGGGTGTCAGAAAGCGAAACATGGAGACTTCTGGGTAATGTAGTTCAATTATGATTTGCTGAAACTGCCTTGTGCATCTAAATTTCCAGAGCTCGTGACTAAAAAATGGGTTAAAATGAATTTTGTATCTAAATTTCCAGGGCTCTGAGTAAAAATATGGGTTACAATAAAATTGAGTATGTGTAACATTTGATAAAATGAAAAATGCACCCATTTTTAATTATACAAATGTTTATAAAATATGCGAGGCATCTTTCCTTCGGACCGTGTTCAAGTCTTAAGGAAAAATGTTCTTTTGATAACTGTAACATATAAGGGAAACAATGTCTTTCAACTTCCTTCTGTCCTCTTCTTTTTCTTGTGATGTGTGTATGTGAAATTGTACATTATTGGTATTATTACAGTGGAGTGTGTGGTGGCGCAGTGGTTAGCACTTATGCTAAGATTCAAGCTTATATGTGATTTGTGTTGAAGCTTACATGTTATTTGTTTTGAGTTAATATTCTCAATGACAGTTTAGCTGTTTTTCTGGGGAGTGCCGTCTTGCTGTGGTATCGAACCGCATGATTTCTCGATAGTTGGAATTGCCCTCATTGACGCAGGAATGGATCGCCACGGAAGCAATTCCTCGTTGTCGCTGAGTCATTTCGCCAATAGAGTCTCCTTGATCTAGAAACCAGCGCTGATTCGAGCTGAGCAGGATTGTGTTATGTTTCCTAGGGTCAGCACCAGCTAACGTCATGAGAGGCTGTTTTATGTTTGTTTGTCCTGAATAGTATGTTAAGTGAGAATGAGACTTCCTCTTCTTCAGAATTCATTTTTTCTTTCTGATTCCTTTGCTGCATTGTTTCCAAATATAGTGTGTATTAATAAATAATAAGTAATAATAAGTAATGAAACTGGGGTAAGGTTGAATGTGTTAAAAAAGTGGCTTGGGTGATTTTATGTAGTAAAGGGATTCCTATGTGTGCATGTTAAATAAGTTTCAGTGTGTGTATAAAAACATGTGATGTTGTTTGAAAGGATGGAATAATTTATATTAATGTGTGAGAGAATGTAAATGTTTGTTGAAATGAAAAGAAGCTCTTAATTCTAAATTAACAAGTCTCCAGATTAGGCATGATATTATATGAGCACCCCTTTCATTTGAGTACTGGCCAGACTCTGATGCATGGAGGATTTGAATTATCCATCCATCCATCCATTTTCCAACCCGCTGAATCCGAACACAGGGTCACAGGGGTCTGCTGGAGCCAATCCCAGCCAACAAGGCAGGAACCAATCCCGGGCAAGGTGCCAACCCACCGCAGGACACACACAAACACACCAGGGCCAATTTAGAATTGTCAATCCACCTAGCCTGCATGTCTTTGGACTGTGGGAGGAAACCCACGCAGACACAGGGGGAACATGCAAACTCCACACAGGGAGGACCCGGGAAACGAACCCGGGTCTCCTAACTGCGAGGCAGCAGTGCTACCACTGCGCCACCGTGCCGCCCGGATTTGATTTAAAAAAAAGTAAAAATTCAATTGAAGGAGACATTTTTTAAAATAGTAATGAAGCTGAAGAAAAACAATGGCTTCCAGTCTAGATAGTGGTCCATGCTAAAATATGCTATAAAAAGAGGGAAAAAGGGGGGTTAACAATAACAATGAAAGAATGTGCAAGATCAACTGTCTTTGACAGAAGGTTATGGGGAAAAGAAAATCAGTTATATAACTGAAATATATTTAAAGTACTTCCTTAGTTCGAAATTCTGGGAAGATTTACCTGACAAAGAAGTGGGTTCTTCATTCTAAATATGGGTGGGAATGTGTTAATTTCCTAGAGGCCTTCTTAATAAATAAATAAATAAATAAATAAAGGCACATTTTGCATTATAGGGCATTCTGATATATTGATTTCTTTCCCCATTTCCTTTGTGTGTAATATTGACATGTTTGTGTGAAATATAGTGGAATGCTGGTATCACCACAAAGCTAATGGAAGGTTCACTTTTCTATTTTTTGATGCATTAATGAAATATTGAATGACACATTTTTATTAAGATTCTAAAAACTAAGATCCAAATGTATGTGGTACTTTAATTAAATAATTAGTAATAATAAAAAAAAAATATTACTTGGGAAACATGTATAGAAACTTTAAGCTTTTAGATAACAAGTTATAAGGGGTTAGAGATGGAGTCCAAGATTATTTTTGCTGCTAAATACCCTTTGAAATAATTTAAGGGACTTTGAGTGGGAAGGGATAAAATATTTTACTTCATTGACCTTGTTAATCTTATGTATGGTCCAAATATACTCAAATACGAACACCTTGTGTAAAAAGAAAAATGTTCTTAGGACTTTGCACATTTGAACAATGCTTTATAATTACATACATGGGAGAGGAAATGTGGAAACTAATTGTTTTTGTTATATTTAATGTCAAAAAGGAAAATAATTAGGAATTTACCTGTCCAGATTGTGGATTTCTTTCTTGACTCTGCTTGCTATGCTAACTATGAGATGTTCTCTGGAGGTTGCTGGTATACATTGACAATCATTTATGGGAGGGGTACAATGAACACTAAGACAAATTTATTATAATTGACTGAAGTCTTCTTGCTTTTTACACCAACTTCCACAGAGCATGGCTCTTTAACTAATAAATACTCAACCTTCTCTTTGCTTCTGTTTGTTCTCTATCCCTGGACGAATTTGTCTTCCCTGTAAGAGAACTATAAAATTTGGCTTTTATTCAATAATTATAGATAATAACAGCAATATTGACACAAGTGTCAATAAGGGGGGAAGGGTTGGGATAATAAGCAGTGGTATAAGTATGTTTAATTTTGTTTAAATTTTAAATTTTGAAACCAGTTTAAATTTTGAAACTATTTTTTAATTATTGTGGAACAAGTGCAGATAATTTGAATATTATGCCAATATTATTGGGACCAATTTTTGTAATGATTTATTATTGAGTACATTTTTCCTGATATATATATATATATATTAAGATTGACTTTATTTTTATAATGACTTGGGACATGTTTTCAATTGAACGGAAATTGCAACCACAGCCAAACTGGAAACAACTATAAAGGAAGGCCTGAACTTTGTGCTTATCAATTTTAAATTTTACTCTGACTGTTTAAAGACAAATTGACTTAGACAAGCACAGACTGGATTGAAATGACCGTTTGTTTTACTGCTAGCAATATTTTTAATAGGGGTACCCCCAACAAAACAGATCTGACACCTTATGACATATTATTTCTTGGATCCATAAGTAGCTACCAATGAAGAATTAACATGCTGACTATTTAAATGACCGTTTTTAAGTCTTTACATCTGCAGGTGAAAGCTGTGTTTTCCTAGTGCATCGTAGATGACAGCATTTGAACTTGAACCAGAGATTGGGTTGTGATAAAGGTCTGCAGATAAATTAATCATCCGACTCCAAGGAGAACCCAGCCATACCGAAAATGGAATCAAGTCGTGGATCAGGCTATCGATCAGCTGACTACTGGACAACGCACTTCAATTCCAGTCCAGGCATCATGGATACCTGTTGCCAAGAGCTCAACTGCACTGGTGATGTTTGAGCCCAAAAGATCATCATGGTTTCCGAATCATAGATGACATCTGCCTGCTTTGGTCCAAGACTTCTAGACATGTTCCTTTCTACCTGGGATATTGGACCCCAACACCTGCCTTAATCCTTATCAGAGAAGAAAATTTGTCACACTTTTACTCTGCAGGGCTCAATGTTCTTTGCCGGAGCCTACTTTGACTGTCCACTTGTTTGACAACTAGCAACATCTTTTAAATTAAAAGTATTTGAGCCATAAAGTTATGAAAGCTATAGAAGGGAAAGCTAATTATTTGCAAGTAAAACAGAATATAGGGACTCCTAAATAATGTGTTTTATGAATGTTTGCATTAATGGGAATATTACATGATTATTATGAATTCAAAGTGGTTAAGAATAGATCTTTTTAGATAAGTGTTTGTTATATGCCTTTTGATATTTAGTATGAGATAATAAATTACCTTTAAGGACCAATGATTTTGTTATCTGTAAAATTAATCAGAATCAATCTAATATAACATAAGGGATCTATTAGAGATTGTTAAGTGATTGCCATTGCAAGGGCATTAGATCATTGCTAGTTAGGGTCAGTCCAGTTTAGATATTCTAGGTTATTGATTGTAATATTATAACAAATAATGTAGAGCTTCACATTTAGGTACATTTAATTAACTGAAAAGAATAATAGTTAGCTCATGGGGTAGCACACATAACTAGTATTTTGGGAATAAGGGACACTTACTATAGGTCAGAATATCCATAACCTTTGAATTAGAATAGGATAATACAGTTTAGGCTAGCATGTTGACGGTGATACAGGTCAAATGATTAACATTATATGTATTATAAAATTAGTGAACTGAAGTAATAATTTGACCCATAGGAGATGGAGTGTCTTATACATACAGTGGTGAATGTGTGGTCTGTAAATTAAAAAGCCCAGATGAAGTCTGAACATCTCTGAAGATTTGAAATCCTTAATGAAAAGCTTGGGTATAACCCTTGAAATTGAAATTAAAAATGAATGTGACCTCAAGAATGACCCAGTGACTTGCATTTTGGAAAGTAGTGCTGACATCTTCCGAAGGGAGGATTGACACCTACTGTCCACAGAATAGCTGCATTAATGTGGTAAAGGTGGCTCAAGATTGAGACCATAGCTGGGCGCATATTTGGGCAATTTTATGAATGAATGTGCTACGTGAGCATGGTGAGGTGTATAAGGACTTTATCTCTGATTATCATTGTGCACACCAGTGGCAACATAAAACTGTGAACTTGTGAGTTATTTAAGATAGATTTTTATGATATCTGTATCACCACCAACAATATTATTAATAGGTCTGATTGTGGATGAAAACACAAAACTAGGTACATTAAATAGTTCTTTCACCATATTTAGGAACTGGGACAGTTCTGACATCATCTGTAAATCCATCTTAGAAAGGAAAGGTAAAACCAATATACTTAGTATTAGCTTTATTTGAACCTGGGAAACATGGGGAGCCATGTTTGTGAAGCAGAAATGACTTTCTTAATGGTATCGTTATATCCTTGAATGGTATTTTGCTGCTTATTGCCAACTAGCAAAATACCCGCGCTTCGCAGCGGAGAAGTAGTGTGTTAAAGAAGTAATGAAAAAGAAAAGGAAACATTTTAATAATAACGTAACATGATTGACATTGTCATTGTCATGAGTGTTGCTGTCATATATATTTATATATATATATATATACACACACATAAACATATATATATATACATATACATCCACATATATATACATAAATATATATGTGCACAAAACCACACTTTTATCAAGGCTTCCGTCGGGTAGTCTTTTGAAATGAAATTTTCCTCCAATCAGTCGTAGCAACGCGCTTTCTTCCGACTGTTACATTTTTGTAGCTCTGATGTGTGCATCAATGTAATCGGTGTACCAGGAAATCATGCATTGAAAAAAGTTCCCCTTTGCTTGGAATGCAAAGTGTGATTAAATGCGTTATTTTTTAACGCATTATGGAGCACGTGCATCGAAGCTTCTCAGCTGTGCTTGAGCTAAGAAAAGGAAACATTTTAAAAATAACGTAACACGATTGTCAATGTAACCTTTTGTAAGTAGTGCCTGGAGGATTCAGAGTGTGGAGAAACTCTAGAGACAGCGTGTGTATTAACTTGTGGATTTTTCTGTGAGTATTTGGTGGCAGCGTCACAAAGTTGGTTCCGCAAGACTGCGTTGGTTGTGGAGCTCAGCTCACAACGAAATGAGGTGAATGGGAGGGGAGATGATGACATGACTCCCCCACCCGCCTTAACTGTCAATCCCCCCACAAACACAGTCTCTCGGAATTTGCATAAGCACAGCCCTTCAACAGCAATTTTAACTTAGTTACAAAGTGATCAAAACTCTCGTTTATATCCTGCGTCCTCTCATTAAACTTGTATCCCGCATTAGCCGTGGGCATGACAAAGGCCAGCGGCAGCCTGTCTATGAACTTAATTTAAACTTTAGGTTTACACCGTGCTTTGTTTTCGAAGTAGCTGCACTCATGAATATGGATGTATGTGTCACTCACTCGCTTCTTATTGTTTCGCTGCCTTCTCAATTGTATAATGCATGTTTTCTTCAGCGCTTTTTAGAGCTCTTCCTTGTTTTCTATGTACTGCGTTGACAGTCAGTTCACGTGATTACGTGGGAGGTGTGATGATGTCACACGAAACTCCGCCCCCCCATGGCCATCGAGCTCAACTCCATTACAGTATATGGAGAAAAATAGCTTCCAGTTATGACCATTACGCGTAGAATTTCGAAATGAAACCTGCCCAACTTTTGTAAGTAAGCTGTAAGGAATGAGCCTGCCAAATTTCAGCCTTCCACCTACACGGGAAGTTGGAGAATTAGTGATGAGTCAGTCAGTGAGTGAGTCAGTGAGGGCTTTGCCTTTTATTAGTATAGATTTTCTAATTAGTTATTACTAGAGTTGCTGTCAAACAAGTGTACATCCAAGTTCTTGAACCATGAACATCTTCAATTACAGATTTTTATTCTCTTCTTGATGACAATGCGGATAATGAAATACCAAACCAGAAGAAACTCCTTGGGTGAAGTGCTTGTAACCGCTCCCCAGGGAGGTGACCCAAAGTACCTGGGTTGAAGAAAAAATGGCATTTCACTGGAAATACAGTATATCTCTCCAAGCTAAGGAAAAGCCCTTATTATGGACAACTGTTTTATTAATTTAAGTCTTCTGTATTATTTTGTAACCATCATGGAATATGTTATATTCTTGTTATTCAATATTATCTGCACAGTGATTGATTATGCACATTTTTGACCATTAGGGTAGGGCCAGGAAGTCTTTTATTCCTCTGTTGATTGATGGGGGAGATGTTTGGCTCCTGTGCCACCAGAAGAGGGGTATGGGTGTTGAAGATTTAGAAGAACCGTGAAGGGTCCGTATTGGGCTCCAAAGAAGAACTGAACCAACATCCCCTACCTTTCTTTTGGAATCAGGTTAGATGTTGAGGCTTGATTAAGCCTCAAAAGGGAGGAATTTTTATATTAGCATAGAGAATAGCAAATTAACATAATGAGCCATAAAAAGTAATCAAAAGCTTCTAAAATATTAGATTAAGCATAAATTATAATGTTAAGCAAATAAGATCGGTCAAGCAAATAGTTAACTAAAAAATCAGTTATATTGCATTATTTTTTAAGCTTACAGCAAAATTTCTAGTCTGGGAAAGAACAGAAATTGACGTATCGAAACCAGTTTAGAACAGGATAAGAGATTGAGAACACCTGTGTTCAAGGCTAGGAAGCTAGGAAGCGATAACACAGAGAAGATGGCTCTGAAAGGCACGTAAAGAAACCAGCTGGGTTGATGAATCAGCAGAAAGGCAACAAAAGGCTCTTTGCTGTAAGCAAGGTCACACTGTAATGCATGAAAAGAAAATCTAGTAAATTCAGGCTTTAGCAAAAGTATTAGAAGAAATATTAGAAATTAGCTTTAGTGTAGAAATTAAGACAAATCAAGTATGCCAAGCAATGATTAAATGAAGAGCATATACAATATTTCTTTTAATTAAAGTTTAGCTTCAGGCCACTATTACAGTATAGCTAGAAAGGCTAGAGGAGGAAGCGACACCATGAGACACCAAATATGGAATAGAGGACATCTTCCCAGTTGAAGAACCAATCAAGAATAAGAAAAACAGAAACTGGAATAAACAATAGACAGTATAGTCAGGTGCAGAATGAGCTCATTGAACAAAGTTAAAATGATAAGAAATTGTTATAAAAACTTCGATTATGGCAATGTTCAGGGCTCAGCTCAATTTGGCCCTATTGGGTTGAGTCTGTGTTGTTGATTTATTGCAATAAAGCCTTAAAACTCTGTCTGTCTATCTTGAGTCCTAATAGCCTTTATTTTTAGGTAAAATGTCTTCTGATGATGAATTTTTCACCCCGACAGCGCCAGCCTCAGGGCGTAATTTACATCCGCTTAGCTTGTGAACGAGAGAGCTACTTAACAGGTTTAGTTCAGTCTTTTTTCTAAAATTTGCCTCAACATTCTGGTTGATTTTGCGAGTTCTCTCATAACGTTAAGCATCATAGTTCGCTTGCAAGAGCGATATATTCGCGCTAATCCGAGACAGAGGCTGCAGGCTGAGAGGAAGGGGAAACGTGACATCAGGAGTAGGGAGCCAGGTAGGGCCCTCTTCGCTGTCATGTTTCACTTCTAAGCGGGCTGAGCCACTGGGGACTAGTTTAGAATAAGAATGTTCAGAATAGTCTGGGCATAATTATTGGACTCGAGCAATCTAGGACTCAGGTGCTTAAAGGGGATGTGGACAAAGCTAATGCTGTGAACTAATTTTTTAATAGATTTTCCTCCCACTGCCACCTTCTCCCAATGGCCAGTCTCCCTACACCATTGCAACTACATTAACAAATCCTACCACATCAACTGGAATGGCCAGTGACAAGTCCATCTCTGACCCTTAGTATCGGCTGTCCATAACTGAGGGCCAAGTAAGGAGACAACTGAAGACGCTACACACAAGAAAAGCTGCGGGACAAGATGGAGTCATTCCTTGAGTTCTTAAAGCCGGTGCTAACCAACTTTGTGGTATCTTCCGTCCCTTGTTCAGTCTGTCTTTAAGGCTTCAGAAAGTGCTGATGCTGTAGAAAGCATTGCATTGTTCCTGCTCCAAAGAAGGTAGTTGCCTCTTTACCTAATTACTGCAGACCAGTGGCACTTATGCCTGTCATTATGAAGACCTTTGAGGGGCTGGCCCTAAGCTATAGGAGTCATTTTGTGGTAGACCACCTGGACCAACTGCAGTTTGCTAATCAGACAAAGATTGGAGTGGAGGATGCTCCACTAGACTTATTCTGACCTGAACAAAGCTGGCAGCACTGTGAGAATTATGTTTTTTCAGAAGTGTGTCAAGAAACATTACTGAAGAACCTTTTTGCCAACAGCAATACTCCTGCATAATGCCCCACTGTGGCTGTGACTGCCAAATCAGAAGTTTACTACTAGTGGGTTCAGAAAATGCACGGATAAAAAATAAAAAGCAGTAAACCTCTGAGCAGCACTTTGATCAAAATTTTTCAGCACCTAATGTTATTGTGGTTTCACTTAATTGATACAGTACCTTCTTTTTATTTTATTTATTATGTGAATAACTAGAAACAAAATGTCATCTTTAAGGTGCTTGGTTGCCAACATACCAATTATTGTTAGTATATCATTCTAAGCTATTATCCATGTCACATACATTAATTTAAATAAAATTCTTTATTTTTTATAGTACATGACACACTTTTTACATTGTATTTATTTTTACAGTAATGCTAGTTGGAAGCTGACTAGCCCCACATGACTGACCTCCACAGTATACCCAAAACAAAGGGTTAATAACAAAATGCAGTTTTGAGCCATAAAACACAAGGCTACAATTAAGCAGTGTCAAAGGCGCTCATAGGAACTCTCTAGGTTAACTGTTGCAGAAGATGCAAATGTTGGTCAAACGTAAAACCCAACAGGTGCAATTACCAGCATTGAGAATAAAAACCATCTTGAGAGTTTTTGCATGTCCATTGACACACTAAAAACAGCTAAATAAATTGTGTATTTTTCTCTCCTAATCATAAGATGCATTAATTATTTGTTTGTGCCCTGAATATTAAAAGTTTTTAAAGGCAGATTTTGTGTGGATGTCCAAAATCTTGGTGTATCTGCTGTAAGGTCTGGCAAAAGCCATTCATTTTATTGCTGTTTTTCAGAGTCCTAAGTGAATGATGCAATGTGGTGGTAAAGTTACAGAGATGACACACCACCTTTTTACACAGGAAGGACTCGGGGGTTTTCCAAATAATTTATGAAAGGCTGATGAGTAACTCCGAGTGGAGTTTTTTTTTTTGCTTTCACTAACCCCTTCTGTGACTGATATGATGGTTGATTGCTCATTCAAAATCACACCCTAGCAGCTCCACCCTCATAGCGATGGACCTGTGCCAAGTTTTGGGGATGATTCGAATGAATCTTGCAAATACTGGAGGATAAATATAGTTTTTTGAATGAGCAGATGCATTTGTGTTTCCAGTGAATATCTGAAAAAGAACAAAGAAAAGAGAAATGTAAATGTCAGCCTTAAAGTCACTTCATGAAATTTTCAAACCCACTTAATCCAATTCAGGTTCACAGGAGGCCACCAGGAAGCAACAAGCACAAGGAGGGACCCAGTCCATCTCATCTCTGATTATATACATTGTATTGTCCATTTTCCAAAAGTCTGTTTAGATTTTCAAATGGCACTTGCTTAAAAAAAATGTTCTGATTCCACTTTTGGGATGAAAAAGTTGGGTTTGATACTAGAAGGCCACAAATTCAAGTTCTGCTTTTGCTTTCTGAATAACTTTGAGCAAGACACAGAAGTGGCCACTTATGCTTCACATGTACAACAAATGCTCTGATAAGAAATTAAATTTTGGTAAGATATCAGACATGCAATAATAGTATTTATAGCTATAGTAGTATTGTCATGTTTGATCAAAGATTATATTTTCCCTTGACGTACCCTCTCTGAGGAGCTGGGATCTTCTTTGTAAACAGTCCACGTGTTGCTGTTGTCACTGTACATCACTGCATAGGACTGTACATACATGTCTTTTCCCATTGACTTAGCACCCTGGATGATTATGCCGGTAATCTTTTTCTTTTCTTTTAGTTCAATCTGTAGCCACTGGAAGCTGTCACTGTCCTGTCAAAGAGGATTCAGAATAACATAACATTGTTTTCTTTTTATATAAAACTGCATGTCCCTGATTGCCTCACTGACTGAGTGAGATTACATTATTGGCTATTTACAGGCAAAATAAGGAAATACAATCACTTGGCCTCATGGCCCTGAGACCCAGAAAAATCCAACTTATCTCTCTATTATAAAAAAAAATCTTGGTAGGTTGGAAGTAGATGAGACGTGATTTCCTCATAGAGACATTTTCATGTCCTGCGAGACGAGTCTTTTTGCCAAGAGATTTAACCATGCCCGGGGCAAGAAATAAGACAAAGAGTAGATGACAAAGTAGACGATGTAAAGAATTCAAAAACGTTGGCATGGTACACATGCAGAGCAGGTTAGAGATAATGTAAGTACAAAAATTTGAAAGTCTCAAAAAAAGGATAGTAAAGATTGCATTAGAGCAAAAAAACGGAAATTATTACTCTGTGAAATAATGGAACAGTGAAAAAAGATTGAATATACTGTTCAGATTTAAACTTTAAGTTGGAGACTTGTAGATCGTCTAATTGGTGTTGCCATCAGGGAAAAAAAGTAGTGTTTCTCCCCAATGAAGTGGCGCATCCGCAAGAGAAATAATTTCCCATTTGTATGAATGCTGTTGTCAGACACATTTCTTGTAGAGAGAAAGAAACGATATTCACTCACAGGCAGTTATACGTTGCGATGTCAAGATGTAATTCCAAACATGGAATCAAAATTCAATGCGATATTGATGAAAAGGTAAAAGTGAAAAGAGATAGAATATATGGACATAGGTGATATGACAGAAGTGCGCTGCGCGAAGTGCAGATCACGCGGCACGGCAGCAGCAGAAATCCTGCAGCTGATCAGGCAAAGAGGAGGTAAAAAAAATATATTTGTTTCCCATTCTATCACCGTTTAAGAGGAGGTTTCAGAGGAGCAACCGTGTCTCCTTGGGGTGCGTTCAGCTCCCCTCTTCACAATGTGAGCAGCAGAGACACAAAGTGGCTGGCGTGAAGCACAAGCCAGGGGTGTTGGCGAGCAAAGCAAGAAGGGGGCGAATCCCCTTAGTATTTTGAAATAAAGTTGGAGAAAAAAAATGATAATTAATAGTCAATATTCTTAATACCAGTCTATGACAGTTTCAGAGTAGCATTGATGGTGGCATGTGGCACTGTGGTTCAAATTCCACCTGTATTCTTTTTATGTCTTCTGTCCTGCATTGTTCTTTATTAGTTGACATGTCTGATGCACTCCTGCAGTTATTTTGGGAATATAAAATTCTCACTGCAGTGCATAAGTATGTATGCCATTAGTACTCCATAAGCATCTCAGTTCCTGATCAATTTCAGATAACCATGAAGTACACAACTCTGACCTTTATTCTGTCACATTAATAATGTCATGTGCCTTGCACTTCTGGACATCCATGAATAGCAAAGTCATAACAACGTCATAGCAAAAGACACAAAATTAAGGTGCCAATATAAGCAAAAATATATGGCATTGGAATAAGATGTGAAAATATTTCAAACATCTTACAAAAATGAATTTCATAAATAAATTCAGCATATCAAAAACTTGAAATTAAGAAAAATAAAGTCAGGAACAATAAAAAAATAAGATTATAAATATACTGGAAACCATAGTCATAAATTGAAAATTTTATGAATGTATGCATGCAGATACTGAATGACTCAGGAAGTTTTGCTATGGGAATAAAATAGCTGCCTTTGAAAATCTACTTACCTACCAGCACCAGAATTTTAGTATAACCCTGTGAAGGTTGTAAATCAGTAATAAAATCCATGGTGATGTCTTCCCAAGGACAGTTAGGAGGAGGTTGAAAGCAACAATGACACTGAAGGATTCCTGTTAACAGGCTTGGCACAGCTACAAGCTGCAGCAGCTAAATGAATTGAAGGCCACCAGAGAAAAACCTCTGAATAAGTTTATTTGACCTGACATAGGAAACTGAACACTCTGAAACAGTTATAAACTCATCTGGAACTCCATCAGAAGGAGTATTTTTCCTGTGCCTTCTTTACCAATTCAATTATATTGTCTAGAAAATGCTCAGTTATGAACACCCTCTCTGGTTTCATACACAGGATATACAGTGCATCCGGAAAGTATTCACAGCGCATCACTTTTTCCACATTTTGTTATATTACAGCCTTATTCCAAAATTTAAATGATTAAATTCATTTTTTCCTCAGAATTCTACTTACAACATCCCATAATGACAACGTGAAAAATGTTTACTTGAGGTTTTTTCAAATTTATTAAAAATAAAAAAGCTGAGAAATCACATGTACATAAGTATTCACAGCCTTTGCTCAATACTTTGTCGATGCACCTTTGGCAGCAATTACAGCCTCAAGTCTTTTTGAATATGATGCTACAAGCTTGGCACACCTATCCTTGGCCAGTTTCGCCCATTCCTCTTTGCAGCACCTCTCAAGCTCCATCAGGTTGGATGGGAAGCGTCGGTGCACAGCCATTTTAAGATCTATCCAGAGATGTTCAATCGGATTCAAGTCTGGGCTCTTGCTGGGCCACGTTCCTGCTGAAAGATGAACCGTCGCCCCAGTCTGAGGTCAAGAGCGCTCTGGAGCAGGTTTTCATCCAGGATGTCTCTGTACATTGCTGCAGTCATCTTTCCCTTTATCCTGACTAGTCTCCCAGTTCCTGCCGCTGAAAAACATCCCCACAGCATGATGCTGCCACCACCATTGACTGTAGGAATGGTATTGGTCTGGTTTCCTCCAAATGTGACACCTGGCATTCACACCAAAGAGTTCAATCTTTGTCTGATAGACCAGAGAATTTTGTTTCTCATGGTCTGAGAGTCCTTCAGGTGCCTTTTGGTAAACTCCAGGCGGGCTGCCATGTGCCTTTTACTAAGGAGTGGCTTCCGTCTGGCCACTCTACCATACAGGCCTGATTGGTGGATTGCTGCAGAGATGGTTGTCCTTCTGGAAGGTTGTCCTCTCTCCACAGAGGACCTCTGGAGCTCTGACAGAGTGACCATCGGGTTGTTGGTCACCTCCCTGACTAAGGCCCTTCTCCCCCGATCGCTCAGTTTAGATGGCCGGCCAGCTCTAGGAAGAGTCCTGGTGGTTTCGAACTTCTTCCACTTACGGTTGATGGAGGCCACTGTGGTCATTGGGACCGTCAAAGCAGCAGAAATTTTTCTGTAACCTTCCCCAGATTTGTGCCTCGAGACAATCCTGTCTCAGAGGTCTACAGAGAATTCCTTTGACTTCATGCTTGGTTTGTGCTCTGACATGAACTGTCAACTGTGGGACCTTATATAGACAGGTGTGTGCCTTTCCAAATCATGTCCAATCAACTGAATTTACCACAGGTGGACTCCAATTAAGCTGCAGAAACATCTCAAGGATGATCAGGGGAAACAGGATGCACCTGTGCTCAATTTTGAGCTTCCTGGCAAAGGCTGTGAATATTTATGTACATGTGCTTTCTCAGTTTTTTTATTTTTAATAAATTTGCAAAAACCTCAAGTAAACCTTTTTCACGTTGTCACTATGGGGTGTTGTGTGTAGAATTCTGAGGAAAAAAATTAATTTAATCCATTTTGGAATAAGGCTGTAACATAACAAAATGTGGAAAAAGTGATGTGCTGTGAATACTTTCCGGATGCACTGTAGGTGGCATAGGAGGATAAGTATGATTGATGTCTTCCAATTGATAATTTCTGATTGAATTCGGTTGTGCTGCTTTGTTGATTAAACACTACCATTTGTGCAGATACCAGGTGATTCCTTCCTGTCGATTTTCATTTAAAAATTAAAGTGTTAATTGACAACACATGATATAAAATATGAATGTACGTCTAACTTCGGACGTCCAATCCAATTCCTACTCCTGATAACCCCCTACACCAACAGACTCATACAGCAGAGTGTGTCAATGGCCTGCTACTGGCAACAGGCTATTATTGATCATCATTCATCCTTTTCTAACAAGGAAGGTTACATACAAATCATATTGAAAATAGTGTTTATTTTCTCAAGAAAAGTTAGAAAAAATAGCTGACCTGCTGCTCCTGGTCTTTCCTTGATGCAACCCCACTACCCATTACCATCCATCATAATTTTGGATTTGATTTGATATACTTTGTTAATCCCCTAGGGGAAACTGTCTTTTTGCATGACCTTTGGTGGTCAGAGTGCAGGATCACTAGCTTTTATAGGAGGCATTTTTAGTTTAACAGCCTTGCTCAAGGTCCCAACAGAGTAGGATACCTTCTGGAGTAACAGGATTTGAACCAGCAATAATTATGCCACGTTTACTGCTTACTAAAATGTTTCCTGTGTCACTGTACACTATATACAAATTGCAAACATGAATTTATTTTACATTTCTATTAAGAGTGACCTCCTCTCCCATCTCTCACTAAAGATTGTCTCTCTCTCTGTTTCTCTTCTCCTTACCTTTGCTTGCCAGGCATTGACGCTTCCTTCTTTATTAAGCCGAGCTAAAGAGGGGATCCACTTCCCTAACATCCAATGAGAGGAATAGGAAGAGGCAGTTATCTTGCTGTTGTAAATGTCTCCATTTTCCATGCCTAAAGGTAGAGAACACCCTGCAAAATAAGAACATTCCACACGTTGTTATTTACACTTACCAGCTCTCACAGCGTAACATAAATAATAATTTCACTTTGTAACTCAATGACTGCTCTAAATCCTTTTGTAAGTTTATTACTGCTGTAGTCGATTGCTGGCCTTTTTCCAAGCTTTGGCCCTCCCTGTTGCACTTCTTGGAAAACAAAATAAAGAAAGTGGATTCTTCCTTTTAGTGAGCAAACAAATTTTTGTATATTCAGTGTTAGTCAACTGAATAACGAGTGGCAAAATAACCATAAACTGAGGAGATGACTACTCTGGCTGCAGGAAGTTCTCAGGCTCTTTAATAAACAGGACCAGACCTCCACCTTGATATAATGTATGTCAGTTTTGTAGTAGGTAACACATTAATAAAAACGCAGATACGCCAAATGCCAATGTAATTGGTTTAAACCTTATTGGGAATGTCATGGTTTAAGCTACGCAGTAAAAGCTAGACATGAAAATACATTTATGGAACAACAGAGTACCAGTACAGCTTCAGGGTGTACACATGCTATATGCACAATAGAGCTGTGCATCAGACTAATTGTTAAGCTGATTGACTGATAATCTTAGTTTACAATCTGTTACTAGAACATAAACCATTGCAAAATTAAGATTCTTAATGTAGACACTTTTGACGTCATTTTCAGTGTTCATTTATTGAAAATGCTTGTTTGGCTTCAGAGGCCAAGTTCCACATTTGTTTAATCAGGTCGGATACGAACTCTGCGTTGCATGCTGTTTTTCCATGTTCCTAATGCATCAAAGATATATCGCAGTGTCTCTTTTATGGTAACATTTACATTTCGGAAATGTACAAAAAAACAAAACAAAACAAGCCTGGTTATACCCAGGAGTGCATTTCATTTAGTAGCATTATTTCATAGCCATGTCAATAAAGTATTGAGCAAGCTGCTCAAACCCTTTAGTAGCTAGAAAAATCATGGGGATGAATGTCTTCACATACAAGTTCAAGAGAATTTTCATTGCGTAATCCTAGCAGGGAGCATATCCTGATTCTTGCTGAAGCATAATTTAGTTTGGCCGGGGAGCATTAAACACAGTTCAGCTCCTTTCCTTCTGAATCTCAAACCAGTAAAACTCTAACTGATTTCCTTCACTTTTTACTAGAAGGTTCTGCTCAGTATTAATTGCTTTTTGTACATCTGCATAATCCATTTTCATACTGTTTCACAATCCATTTCATACTTCGAATAATTGATGCTCAGAAACAACAATACTGTATATATTAATGGTATTATAAGTAGAACCAGTAACGGCGCACTGCACGAATACACTTGACTTGAGCATTCATAGTTTTCATACTCTTTCTCTGTACATTTAACATTTGTTTGCTCAGAAGTTAATGCACTTGCTGCTTCCTGAGCAGCTCTTCTTTTCTCCACCCTACCCTTCTTCTCTTTGTTCGTCGTCATCTTTTTGCGTTAAAACTGATTAAGTCAGTGTTTGTGTTGCAATTATTTAGTACGTTTACTTGAATTTTTCACTTAAGCTGGCACTAAAGTCTTCAATCTGCCTCAAGAATGATTTAAGATATTATGAGGTAGGGAAAGTGACGGCGAAGGTGGTAGGGAATGATAACAGTGCCTGTACGCATGCGCTGCATGGCTGCCCTGCTGGCTGCTGCCGAGAGTTGATTCTACAATAAAGTAAAAATAAAAAGAGGAATAACCTTGGTGGTCAATCATCACCCTGAAAACGGATAGTAGACGTCACGTAGTATATGTGTAGCAAAATTCAGGTCAATAGGTCAAACAGTTTGCGAGCTACAGACCTGGACAGACAAATGGACAGCCACGGTAATGTATTATATAAGAAGATGTGTAAAGAAGACATTTAATAATGTAATGGTCTTTGTTTATATTCTCAATGCTTACTGTCATTTTTTACCTGTATGAGTAGGAAAAGGTCCCGTATCCACAACTTTTAGGTCCTAAAGGATCCTATGCTCACCTCTACCAGACATCTTCATTCGTTTCCACTCTCATTCAGCATTTACTACATGTCATAAGGGTGTACAAAAGTGATTTACTTTACTATAAATTAATATTTACAAAACAGAATAATAATGCTTTCTATAAAAGCTATGGTTTAAAAGATGGCGCATACTAAAACTGGAATCTCATTCAGAGTTTGTTATTTTTAAGCTTTACGGAGTCCGAATGTTGGAAGTTTTTTTTTACAACTCTATAACTTTCATCTAAATGTAATTTCAGTTATAATAGATAGGCCCCTTGTGTATGGTGATTTAACCATTGAAAAAATACTTTATTTACTGGAAGGATTTCTAATCATAAATTAAAGTACAATACAATACAATACAGTTTATTTTTGTATAGCCCAAAATCACACAGGAAGTGCCGCAATGGGCTTTAACAGGCCCTGCCTCTTGACAGCCCCCCAGCCTTGACTCTCTGAGAAGAGTAGCAAAAAGTAGCAAAAGAGTACATATAATGTGAAGAGAAACAGTATGCCCAAAAGGAAAGAAAACATAAAAGAACAAAAAAAGGTAACTGCTTACAGCTCCATATTATGCACAAAGTCTTGGAAAAAGTCAAAATGTGGCACCCGTCCAAATGTCAGTATTAATTTGAATGCCTCTACTTCAGGAGGGAACATATGCACAAAGCACCAGGCATGAATTCACAAAGCAAACATTTGAAGCTAATAACACTTTAACTTTTAACACATGCAATAGAAACCTTTTATCATTTTGTAAGCATCCACTAAATTCTATTCCATTAGCTGTGTGTACTCGTGTCTGTGCATATTTTCATGTATACATTTGTCAGTGTACCCTTTTGTAATTGTGCTTTTGTCTCTGTGCCATGCAAAACACTGTAAGATTTATGGATTCACAAAATTATAAGAGTTTCCTAACCTTCATGATACTTAATGATGACAAGACTAGCTCAGCATTTCTGTCCGTGTGAAAAATGAAAAATCTGCTAAAAAAGATGTTGTAATGTACAGGGTGGGCCATTTATATGGATACACCTTAATAAAATGGGAATGGTTGGTGATATTAACTTCCTGTTTGTGGCACATTAGTATATGTGAGGGGGGAAACTTTTCAAGATGGGTGGTGACCATGGTGGCCATTTTGAAGTCGGCCATTTTGGATCCAACTTTTGTTTTTTCAATAGGAAGAGGGTCATGTGACACATCAAACTTATTGGGAATTTCACAAGAAAAACAATGGTGTGCTTGGTTTTAACATAACCTTATTATTTCATGAGTTATTTACAAGTTTCTGACCATTTATAAAATGTGTTCAATGTTCTGCCCATTGTGTTGGATTGTCAATGCAACCCTCTTCTCCCACTCTTCACACACTGATAGCAACACCGCAGGAGAAATGCTAGCACAGGCTTCCAGTATTCGTAGTTTCAGGTGCTGCACATCTCGTATCTTCACAGCATAGACAATTGCCTTCAGATGACCCCAAAGATAAAAGTCTAAGGGGGTCAGATCGGGAGACCTTGGGGGCCATTCAACTGGCCCACGACGACCAATCCACTTTCCAGGAAACTGTTCATCTAGGAATGCTCGGACCTGACACCCATAATGTGGTGGTGCACCATCTTGCTGGAAAAACTCAGGGAACGTGCCAGCTTCAGTGCATAAAGAGGGAAACACATCATCATGTAGCAATTTCGCATATCCAGTGGCCTTGAGGTTTCCATTGATGAAGAATGGCCCCACTATCTTTGTACCCCATATACCACACCATACCATCAATTTTTTTGTTCCAACAGTCTTGGAGGGATCTATCCAATGTGGGTTAGTGTCAGACCAATAGCGGTGATTTTGTTTGTTAACACAAACACAATGGGCAGCACATTGAACACATTTTTATAAGTGGTCAGAAACTTGTAAATAACTCATGAAAGAATAAAGCTACGTTAAAACCAAGCACACCATTGTTTTTCTTGTGAAATTCCCAATAAGTCTGATGTGTCACATGACCCTCTTTCTATTGAAAAAACAAAAGTTGGATCCAAAATGGCCGACTTCAAAATGGCCACCATGGTCACCACCCATCTTGAAAAGTTTCCCCCCTCACATATACTAATGTGCCACAAACAGGAAGTTAATATCACCAACCATTCCCATTTTATTAAGGTGTATCCATATAAATGGCCCACCCTGTAGAGGTTGGCTAACCTTAAAAGTGAACTAAGCCCCCAGATACGGGAATGGAACTGCTGAGGATGTTATATCCCTTCACTGATGGACATGAAGAGTGGGATGAGGTTAGCACAGAGCAAACAGCATGTAGTCTAGCTTCATATCTGTCTGTATGTGACCTTCCATTTCCCTACTTCTTTTCACATTAGCCTTAGCCTGATGGTGAACAGTAATACCACACTGACATGAAGCTGGCACCTTCTACATTTGATGTAATGATAAGTAATTCATTTATTCCCCCTTATCTGAGTGATGTACTTTTCGCAAAGCAAAAAGACATGCCCATTTTCATCTTAAAATTATCAATGTAAAAAAAAAAAAACATTGATCTCTTTCAACTGAAATCATCTTCATTCAATAAACACTAAATTACACTTCCTATTACTGTTTCCAGAATTAGGACAGCAGAGTTATTCTTAGTCCCGGCCCCACTCAATTTGCACTGTGAACTGTTTGTTGGTGTCCATGTTATTTTTTCTCAAGGCTTTCTCTCCTTCCAGCAAGGAACTACGCAGATAAGTAAGGGAAATGGATCAGGAGATGGGAGTGATGAAATCAAAGTTGGAAAGGAGTGCTAACTTCAAAACCAGGAAAGTTGGAAAGGAGTGCTAAGTTCAAAACCAGGAGACAGAAACTTTGAAAACAACTAAGTGAAAATGAAGCCAAAAACCAAAGTCTGAAAACAAGCAAAAGTCTTTGCCCTGAAAAGTTCTTAAATCATTCTTACCGCAAAAGTCTTAGTTTTTTTTTAATCCACAAAGGTTAACCGATTACCAGTTTATATACCTTTGCATGTGTTTTTCTTTACCTCAAATCCTAAAATTTTTCTTTTGTATAGCTGTGACATTTGCCTTTTTAACTCCGTAGCATTTATTTTTAAAAACGGTAAGAGTTAAAATGAGTATAGGATATCACGTAAAGACCCAACCAATCCCTGGAGACTTGGCATTTTAAGGAATAAAAAGCAATAGGAACTCAGGAAGATGTGAACAAAGAGAATCAAATGAATTAATAAGTTGGAAAGAACATGAAATAACACCTCTCCACCTCCCAATGCCAGTTTAAATAAAGACACATCTGACATTATAATGGAGGCATAGCTAAATATAGGAAAAAATAATAAGCGGGTTAAATCACAAACTGTGAGGTTCAGATTGATCTTTTCAAGAGACTTCCATGGTTGTTTTAAAGCCTTACTTACCATCCAGTTCACAGCCATAAAGCTCCATCCTGACTGTTGGTCGTACATAGTAATCAGTGGGGTGGAGGCGGATGTATCTGCCAATTATAGGTGGGTCAAAAATGTTTTCCGCTGTGCCATATGCATCTTTATTAGCCTCAAAATTCTTGATAAAAAATAAAATACATGCATAGCAATGTGAGTATTTTGTGGTCTAGTTAAACTGAGCATCCCACCACCCCTAATGTTTACTTATAATTAAATATCTAAAATATTATATTAAAATACTTGATTATGAACACATTGTTTTGGTACTTGTTATAAGTGGAACTGTCATAAATCAAGTGGTGGTGCATACTCACCTTGCGGAAGGTTGTGCTGTTCCCTCTGTAATAGATCCATCTTTTCTTGTCTGTGCTGTAGGATATCCAGTATTCTTTAACATACAGCGAAGTGAACATCTGCTTTGCACCCTGGGTGGCTACTTTACTGATTACAACTGGCCTTTGCAAATCCACCTTAAGGTAAAGGGTAGGGAATATATTATAGCAATCACAGAAGGGATTAACTGTAAAATAAACTTGTGTATTTTAATACATTCTTGTTTACCATGGCACTGGACAATGTTGACACTGGTTGGACATGCAAAAATGGTTTAACTGGACTGTGCTCATGTGACAATAATACTACTAACAGAAATTATACGTGCTATATGCACTTAACCTTAACCTTAGCATACAGCTTCAACAGTAAATCTTGTAAGCCAGTATATAGTAAAGAAGTGCTTTGTTTTTACATTTAAGTGTTACTGCTCTGAGGCACTGTCCTGAATATTACATAAATATTTAACTTTTTTAAAATTTGTAATTTAAATGAATTTTAGTAATTACTATTACCTTTATTTAAACTGTTTATTATGGGGCAGTCACACAATAGAGAGACAGGGGACAAAAAAGGGAGATCTGAAGTTGGAGATGTTACTTGTCTGTGCTGTAGTGAACTTGTAACTTTGTAACGACCATCTTATTATGCCTTTAGTGTTTTTGAGTTTTCTGGGTTTTTGAATGTTTTTTGATCTTTGCTTGAATATTTGATTCATGAATTTTGTTTAGTGATTTTTTTGTGTATTATTTGTGCACAGCTGTACTGTTTTGGGGCTACACTCATGTATTTTGCTGTTTTGAGTTTGTTCTGAAATCCCTCTGGCTGCTTGTATATAGAATTCTACCTATGGATTATGGGCTTATTTATTAAAATAACTTAATTTTTACAATTTATTTTCCTTTTTTGTCTGTTTTTGTATAGATCTGCACACCTACACTGCCTGCCACACATTACTGGGTGGTGCTCTGCTGCAGTACACCATCTTGGTTTTTCATGAGGTGAAGTTCGTATTAAGAGTCTGTTGTGCGTGTTATGAGGTAGGTACATGGGTGTGTGTCTGACAATAATATAAATAAAAAACAAACATGAAACAAAATTGCCTGCAGTAGATATATGTTTAGCATATCTTTTAAAGCATGTGCATCTCCTGAAATGTAAAAGCATGGCCCTCTTTGATTCATCTCAATCTAGTCTCGTTTTGTTTTTTGTCTTTTATTCTCTTTTAGGTCATTTGCAGTTTGAGAATGATGATCCTGAACTTAATGATCTGTGTTCTTAACTTATTAAAATCCTGCTGTCTTTATTAAAGTCACACAGCCACAAATTAATAGCCCAGGTAACCTATAAACCTAACACATTGAGGAATGGAGGTTCTCAAAATAATGTCAGTATTGTATTACATATAGTGACCAAAAACTTCTTAACTATGCTTCCATTACTCTCCTCTGTTTCTGTGTAGCTGATTAAAGTTATCAAAAAAATATTTTTGGAAGGTTGCAGCTCATACAGAAGTTACTGTGTATCTGTCAGACATATGTAGTACTAGCTAGAAATCACTTATTATAATAACCATTAGGAAACATATTAAATAGTATTTATAGATAACTATTAATAGGTAACAGCAAAAGAGTGAGAGAGGGTGTATTTAATCATTTCAAGGAAGGTCTCAAATCATAAAGAAAGGCAAAAATTCGCTTGTTCATGAAATGATAACTAGTTGATTAGTCAGCATAGTCCAGCAATCAAATTCATTAAGATTACTATATTCTAAAATATCTAAATGGTCAGCCCTGCCATTATATTCAATTTACTTTGTTCCATCTGCCATATAAGACACAGGTTGGCTGGCCCCCAGGCTGGGGTGGATGGAACCTTACCAAACCAGGAAGGATATGGATGGATGGGCATCCCAACCGGGCTGCTTAGTGGTAGCTCCTGTTTGGGAGGCCATTATGAGGGAAGGGCAGAAGAAGAATGCTTCCCGATGCTGTGTTCACCCAGTAATCTGAGTGGCAGCATCCGTGTTGTATGGCACCTGTTTGGATACCCGCTGGGCTGCATGGGAGTTGTAGTTTTGCTGGGCAGCACTGTTGGGGTTCCTGCGTAGAACCCGAGCAGACTCCCTGTGACAGGGAGGTTCCACCAGACACAGAAGTGCTTCCAGGTGGCAGTCCTGTTACACTGGAAGTATTCCACGGTTTGGGTTTAAAAAGCAGCCACTCTGTCTCATCCAGGGGGTCAGAGTCGGGAGGGGGTGAACAAGGCTTGTTGGAGGAGAGTGGAGGTGGAAATGAAAAGAAAAGTAATTTTGACTGACCTACCAGGTGATAAAAACTTGTAAAAGGTATTTTATTTAAGAAATATATCTTTCCTTGAACCCATGACTATGTGGTTTAGTTGTTTCTGGGTGTTTGGGGTGCAGGTGTTCCCCCCCACAGGTCACACACTTTAACGCTTGTTTACCTGAATCCAAGTGGAATTAGCAGTATCTCCAGTTGTACTCCAAGCATTATACTTCCCTCTATTGTTTAGTCTTGCTAATTTAGGTTCCCAGTTACCTGTTTAAAAAATGCAAAATAAAACTGAGAGACAATATTACAGTTATATAGATAATAGAATAAATTTAAAAATATTTTATATCTCTTGCCCTGCGTGAAGCACCTTTCTTCTGTATGAACGTGTCTAAATCTGTCCATTTCCCATCTGTAAAGCATTTATTCTTCCTTGTAAAAACTGACCAATCACAGCAAAGCCAAACTGACCAGTCAGATTGCTCCAAGGGATTGGACACACACATACAGAGCTTAGCGTTTTATTGTATAGTAGATTGGAGGTGCAAAGTGGCTCAGAGTCTTCAGAGTTTGACATTCAAATGTTTGGTCAAGAACTGGAATAATTTTCCCAAAGATATTTTGTGCTTTCAACACTGACCTCTGCAGTCTTTCTTTTATTTTAAACAACGTATGGATGCTCTTTAACACATGGCTTGATCTTAAATAGCTGGTTGTAGGTACATTATATGCCATGAAGGGGTTAAATTTACATTCCTAACAGGATTTAATGTCAAAGGAACCTGCACACAAAATAGCAATGAACGTTATGTATATGATAAAAATGGTAAACACAAAAATAAAAATAATGCAAAATACTACAATTATTTCTTAAATGCTTTCATGGAAGAAGTAGGTGCTGAGTTAAATGATGACCATGCATTGCCCTGTGTGAGTGAAAGTAACTATCAGACTTACTTACAATGGGCTGGCACTTTTTACCGGGTTGGCTTCTGTCTTCCCCAACTCTGGCAGGTTCTGACACTCTTAAAATGTGAAATGTAGATGAAGCTTGGCACTTTAAGAAGTTTGTGAACTTGTTTATCAAAACCAGAAACAAAGTGGATCTTGGGAGACATTAGCAATCAAAACATGCCATAGTGCCTCGTCCCCAAATTGCAAAGAATTTTTCAGAAAACTTATTAGTCAGTCAGAAATTTCCTCTATAACAAAAACTACACAACAGAGGGTCTCATATACAACATATCTGAACTAAATATAGAAGAAGAAAAATAATAATACATTTAGAAAAAAAACAATGTTGTAATTTATTTTATCTCAATATTATCCATTTAGTAATTCTGATCCTTAATGACCTCATCTGAAAAAGTAAGACAGGCTTTACATGATCACATGTAGCTCCTTCAAAAGAACAAAACAAGACATGCTGAAAAGGAATGAATATAAACAGCCTTTCTCAGCGACTCCTATCTCCATAAGCAGATGCCTAAAATGGAGGGTTGGATTACTAAATAGCTATTGTTCACTCATAATATATGCAGTTTACACAATGGTTTTAAAAAACATTATCTGAGTATGGCAAAAAGCGACGATCCTGAGCTGTATTTATGGGTTGATGTGAGGTCAGCTGAACATAGTGCTTTAATGTTAAATTACTATTATTTATTTTGCCCTCCTTCTCTAACTGAAGATTTTTTTTTTGTTTTCTGGCTACACTCACCATCAGTGAACATTTTTCTCAGTTATCTTCTGATTTTCCATGAGTGCTGGCTTTTTATTTCCCCTGCTATAATAATGTGATTCGTCACAGGGTACACTTATAACTTATTTCAGTGGTTGAGATAAGCCGCTAATGCTCCTACACTGCCAACCATCAGAGGCATTCAACAGGCTGACATGATTCTAATGTACTCCTTCTGACTGTGCCAAAAAAGAGGAAAAGGAAGAGTTCCATTTGTTTAACCCTCATGAACTTATTTTTTTAAACAGTGTCATGTGCATGCACACTGGGGACAGCTGAAGAGCTCTAGTGACCACCTCACCAGGAGCTGGCACTGTGTTTTAATGCCCTACTCTCTTACCCCCTCTGCAGACTGGATGATTGACACCTATGACCTCACTGATGTCACTTCCGGTGTCCATCCACCTGGAGCCACTCCTTCCTGTCAGGAGGGATGAAAACCAGAAGCTCTACCATTTTCAGTAATTCCATATTGAACTCAAGTCTGAAAGGACCTTTTCTCATTCGTTTATTCTTTTTCTTAATATATGGGGTACTGGGTTGGACCCCCAATCTTTTTCATTTATCATGTAATTCTCTTACAATAGATATTTATTTAACTTTATTTGTCACAAGGAAAAATTGATGTTTTTTAGAAGCTTAAGAAATATAGAAACATTAAAACATATAGAAAAAATTAGAATATAGTGTCACAAGAGGCTGGGGGACAGACCCAGCCGGGACTCCTCGAAGGACCGGGAGGTGGCGGATACGTCCCCCGGACCACGAGGGAGCAACCTCCCTGGATCTTGAGGGGACCACGGGAAAGGAGCAAGAAGACTCAAGCCCATTGGGGCCTGTGGCCCCCGCCAGGGGGCGCCCCAAGCCTCATGGGGCCCGGGAAACATTCACTTCCACCACACCTGGGAAGATGAAGGAAGATCCTTCCAGGGACACCCGTAGTGCTTCCGAGTGCAAGGGCAGCACTTCTTCCACACCAGGAAGTGCTGCCGGAAGAGTGTCATCAGGCACCTGGAGCACATCCGGGTGGGAATAAAAGGGGCCGCCTCCCTACAATCAGGGAGCTAGAGTCGGGAGTGAGAGCAGGATGAAGCTCCCGTGGAGAGAGGAAAAGGCGGCCCACGGACAGTGAGAGAAAGGCCCGTATTTGGGGTGATTGGTGCTGGGAGCACTGTATGCTGTGTGGGACTGTGTGTACTGAAAATAAACGTGTGTGCTTTTATAAAGACATGGTCTCTGTCTAGTGGTGTTCGGGCGTATCTCACAATAGAAAAATTATAACAATCCACAGCAACAGCTCCCCTCAAACACACATGAATTACTGAAACAAAGAAAAACACTTCTGACTTGGCTAAAGATAAAAAGAACCCACATGGTCAGACTGAGGTGTATTGCTGTAGATATAAAGGAGCCCTAGTGGCATTTCTTGACATGCTGAATAATTTGTTGGCTGAAAGTCCTAAGTGTTAGTGTGTTCACAATGGCACTCAGTTTTGTTTTAGTTCTCTCCTTCATTACTGCCTCCACGGGGTCCAAAGTGTGTCCCATAACTGAACCTGCCTTTATAATTAGCTTGTTGATTCAGTGGGCCTCTCTTGAAATTATGTTACTGGCCACAGAGTAGAAAATCACACTGGCCATCACAGAGCTATGTGAAGGATGTCTTTATCCACATTTAAAGAACATATTTTTCTAAGATAAGAGTCCACTCTGCCCTTTCTTATATATATAGTTCCTCCGTCATACAAGACCAGCCCAGTCTATCATGGATGTGGACTCACAAGAATTTGTAGCGGTGCACCACATCCACCCCTTGAATAGTGACTTGGCATATTGAGGTGAAAATCAATAAACAGTTCCCTGTTTTTAATCTTGTTAATTTGCAGATAATTCTTTCCTCACCAAGAAACAAAGTTCTCCACCTGACTCCTATACTCTTCCTCTTCCTCCTTATCAATACATTCCATCATCTGAGAATTTCTCTAAGTGACATGGCCTGATGTTATATGTATAGTCAGGAGTGTACAGAGTAGTGAGACAAAGGAGACAGGACTGTTCTTTATGGTGCTCCAGTGTTGCTCACATCTACATCAGAGACACAGTCCTTGTGTCACACAACTGCAGTGTCACTGACAGATACTCCATTATTCAGGACACCAAAGACTTCTGTGTCAGAGAAATCATCAGCATACAGTATTTCTATATTTTTCAATACATTGTCTTCCTAGACTCTTCCAGCAGTAGGATTAATTAAAAATGAAATGTAACAGGTAACTTAAGAAATTGCAATACTTAATGTGTTTAAAAATATACTTACCATTGTGGCTGGAAGCTGTGATTTGTTCATTGGCTATACTGCCTGAAATAAGACCTAATGGACTTGAACAATCTGGAAAAAAAGAGTGATTAGAGGCAGTGGAGTTCAGTTCAAAATATTGTTATTAAAACACTTATCAACTTAATAGATTCCTACATTTTTACTGTCTCTTCATTCTAGTATGGTTTCCATATTAGAACATCAGAACATTAGAACAATCTAGATGAGAACAGACCATTCAGCCCAACAAAGCTCTCCAGTCCCATCCACCTAATTCTTTTAAAAAAACATTAATTTTGAAACTTCCTAAAGTCTTACTGTCTACAACGCTATTTCGTAGCTTATTCCAAGTGTCTACGGTTCTCTGTGTAAAGAAAAACTTCCTAATGTTTGTGAGAAATTTACCCTTAAAACAAGTCTCCAACTGTGTCCCTGTGTTCTTGATGAACTAATTTTAAAATAACAGTCTCGATCCACTATACTAATTCCCTTCATCATTTTAAACACCTCAATTATGTCACCTCTTAATCATCTCTTGTTTAAATTGAAAAGGCACAGCTTTTTAATGTTTCTTCATAATTCATTCCCTGTAGCCCTGGAACCAACCTAGTTGCTCATCTCTGGACCTTTTCCAGCACTGCTATGTCCTTTTCGTAGCCTGGAGACCAAAACTGCACACAGTATTCCAGATGAGGCCTCACCAGTGCATTATTAAGGCTGAGCATAACCTCCTTGGACTTGTACTCCACAGATCGTGCTATATAACCTAGCATTCTGTTTGCCTTCTTAATGGCTTCTGAACACTGTTGGGAAGCTGATAGCATAGAGTCATCTACGACTCCTAAATTCTTCACATTCGGTGTACTTTTGATTTTCAGACCTCCCATTGCGTATTAAAACCTCACATTTTTATTTCCTATGTGAAATACTTTACTAACATTAAATTTCATCTTTCACAAATTTGCCCAAGCCTGTATGCTGTCCAAGTCCTTCCGTAATGATTTAATGGATTCCAAATTATCTGTTAATCCACCTATCTTGGTATCAACTTTAAACTTAACCAGTTTGTTACTAATATATTCCTATCTAAATTATTTATATATATTAAAAATAGTAGCGGCCCTAGCACTGACCCCTGTGGAACACCACTCTTAACATCGGCCATTTCTAATGAGGTTCCTCACACCATCATCCTCTGCTTCCTGTGTCTGAGCCAATTCTCCACCCATCTAAAACATCACCCTGAACTCCCACTTCTTTTAGTTTGATTCCCAACCTCTCTTGTGGCACCTTATCAAATGCTTTCTGAAAATTAAAGATAAATAATATGATATGCTCCACTTTGATCATATAGTTTTTTTGGTTCCTCATAGAATTCCAGCATGTTAGTAAAACATGACCTCCCTCTTCTGATCCCATGCTGACTGTTCAGAAAACTTCTGTACTTGCCGTTGGCTGCACAATCTTGTCCTTCATAATTCCTTCCATTAATTTTCCTGTGATGCATGTTAAGGTTACTGGGCTATAGTTTCTTGGATTTGCCCCGTCACCCCTCTTATATAATGGGATAATATTTGCCATTTTCCCGTCCTTCAGAATCTCTTTAGTGCACAGTGACTTCCTAAAAATATGTGTCAAGGGTTTCTATATGTACTCGCTAGCCTCCTTAAGAACCCGAGGGTAAATATTATCTGGTCCTGGTGATTTGTTTGATTTCAGCCTATTTAATCTGAGCAGTACTTCTCTCTGTACATTTTCCAAATCCTTCAGTACCTCCTTAGTAGACCCGTGTACCACTGTGAGGTTATCCACTTCCTCACTTGTTAAGGCCTCAGAAAAATGTAAGTTTAGGGCAACCGCTATTTCATTGTCTGTATCATTTAATTCCCCTCTACTATTTCTGATGCACTTCACTTCCTCCTTGATTGTTCATTTACTACTAAAATGCTTAAAGAATCTCTTCGGGTTGCCTTTTACCTTATTTGCTACATTTCTCGCCAACTGTCTTTTAGTCTCCCTAAAATCCTTCTTAATAGTTGCCGTCATGATCTCATACGCCCTACAATTCACTTTGCAAACATTAGTCTTATACGCCTTATAAAGCTGTTTTTTCATTTGCAGCTTTTTTTAACTCTTAATTAACCCATTGTGTAATTTTTTAAAATTTCCTATTAATTCCAAATTTAGGTATATACCCGTCCTGCAATATGTGCAAAACCTTTTTAAACTTGTTCCAGTGCTCCTCAACTGTCTCCACACTTAAAAGCTTATCCCAGTCTATCCTCCTTAGACTTTGCCACATCTGCTCAAGATTTACCCTACCAAAGTTAAGCTTAATAATTTTAGTCTTTGCATCTGCACTCTTACAAAAAACATTGAGAACTGTATTATATTATGGTCACTTGACCTTAGTGGTTCAATCACCTCTACACTCTCAGCTCTATCCTGATTATTGCAAAATACTAAATCAAGACAGGTTTCATCCCATGTTGGTGCTTTAACTTACTGAATTAATAAACAGTCGACAATTACTTCTAAAAACTCTTGTACTCCTCCATTTGCAAGGACATCCCAGTTAATATTCGGATAATTAAAGTCCCTCATGACTATAATATCCCCTTGTAAACCTGACTTTTTAATATTAATAAAAAGATGTGTGTTGAAATTACTGTCTGCATTGGGTGGTCTATAACACACTCGTAAAATAAGATCTCTTTCCATAATGCTTTCCAGATGAAGCCACATGCCAACACTAAGATGGGACTCATTGTCCAACTGAAGAGGACTTGCATTTAAATTCCACTTGACATAAATGGCAACCCCACCTCCTTTCCTATTGTCTGTCCTTTCTAAAAGATGTGTATCCCTCTATGTTACACTCATTCCCAACTTTGTTCTTTAGCCAGGTTTCTGTTATTGCTATAATAATTATACTCAGCTCCAACTCACTTACCTTATTTTTGATACTTCTAGCCTTAAGGCAAGCTATTTTTAATGTGTTGCTCCTTGTACATTTAAATGTTGGGTTAGAATTTACATTACTATGCATTTTTATTTCTACACTGTTGTTTGTTCCTCCATGTATAGTTCTAAACCTGGCCTGTCCTAAACTCCCTGCGCCCCCATTACCTAGTTTAAACAATCCTAGAATAGCCTACTCATACACCTCCCCAATACATTGGTGCCCCTCCAATTCCGATGTAGCCTGTCTTGGCAGAACAGGTCCCATCTGTTCCAAAAGGAGTCCCTATACCCTTCTCCCCTGCACCAAGATTTGAGCCATGCATTAAGCCTTCTGATCTCCTCAATCTTACCTGGACTGGTGCATGGCACAGGTAGAACTTCAAAGAAGACTACCTTGTCAGTTCTGCTCCTCAGCTTGGCACCTAACTCTTTGAATTTGGATCACAGAACTGACAGACTACCCTTATTTATGTCATTTGTTCCAACAAGGATAATGACAACTGGATCCACCCCCGCTCTGGGCAGGAGCCTATCCACTCTTCTAGGGAGGTCCCCCACCTGTGCACCTGGAAGGCAACACACCGTGCAAGACTCTCTGTCTCTGGAGCAAACCTGCGCTTCAATCCCCCTAATGATTAAGTCCCCAACTATCACTACCTCTCTCTTTCTGGGAACTGGTTTTGAGGTGGCCTTTTGGGTACTCCTCATCCCTGTCTACCACCTCAGAATCATCAGAGACACGATCCAGCTCCGTAAGGACGTGAAAACAGTTTGACACTTCCAGTTCTGAGGTTGATTCCCCTGAAGAGTGTGCACCCTTTACCTTACGCCTTCTGACTGCGACCCACCTATCTCTACCTCTCTGGTCTGGAATCTCCTCCCGCGCTACCTATAGACATCTTTATTTCATTTTTACTGTGCCCACAAGCACTAATACTGCACAAATAAGGAACAAATCAAAACATTGTTTTGCTAACAACAATGAATAGCTAAGAAAGCAAAGAAATAAGTGGTTTGATACTACAAAGTATGAAACCTGTTAATGCTATGATGTTTCACAGCCCTTGGAGACTGAATTTAAATGCTGGCCATTTCATTGTCTGTGTAGAGTTTGCATGTTCCTATTGTGTCCAGGTAGATATTCTTCTCTTATCTCAAGAACATGCATTGTTCCCCTT
This sequence comes from Polypterus bichir lapradei, assembly GCA_026402145.1. Taxonomy (NCBI): domain Eukaryota; kingdom Metazoa; phylum Chordata; class Cladistia; order Polypteriformes; family Polypteridae; genus Polypterus; species Polypterus bichir. The sequence continues at coordinate 37,731,939 of JANRMT010062831.1, read as the reverse complement.
GGGACACATAAAGTATCTATCTATTTATCTATCTATCTTTCTATCTATCTATCTATCTATCTTATCAGTTGATAACTTTAAACTGGCTTGTGTGATTATGTGTGGCTAGTGGTGGACTGCCAGCTCATCTAGGCTAGTTCTTACTGTGCCGGATAGTAAGTACCGAGTCTGTCTCTCATTGACACTAAAATTGGACATATGAATTCTATAAATGGATGAACTGATAAATACTGTATGTGAAGCAAATAAATTCACGCTAAATATTAAGCCTACCTACAATAATCAACCATCCATTTTTTCATCTGCTCTTTCAGGTCAGCTTAGAAAGCTGATGGATGGATGTGGTAATGCCTCTTGATAGTACTAGAACTAAACAACATGGGTGTGACACCAAGTCCTTTGCATATCATACTTGTGTACATGAACACTGGGCCAGTTTAAACTTTACAACTGAGTTAACATGCACAACTTTAAAATAGGGAAGGAAACCTGGAATACCCACAACAAAAACCCACACAGGCTTCACACAGTCAGCTTATAGGCTCATTATTTGAAGCCAGGATGCCTGATCGGTGACACAGCAGTGTCAAACATTGTGCCAATATGTTGTCCTATTTGTTTATTTTAATAAGGTGCCAGAAGATTATTATAGTTTTATGGCTGTACCATCAATTTCAGTAATCAATGTTATAGGCAAGATACAGTCGAATTAGTTGTACAGTATGTATTAATCAATTCTGGCACAATGTAAACTGATAAAAAAGCATTTAGCTAAATCTAGTTGCTGCTTCATATTGGATTTCTCTTTTTTTTATAGAATCATGAGTAACATTCTCTTGTTTTAAGACTTTGCTTCCTTACCTGAATCCAAAATTAAGAACAGCGTTTGCATTCCTGCTTTTTGGTATTCACCAACTTCAGATTCTAGAAGCCACAGTCCTGGTTTGGATGGTTTCATTTCAATTGTACTAAAGGTGCCTAAAGATAAATCCAAATCATTGGTCAGTGCCAAATTGCTGAACCAAACCAGACAGTGACTAACTGCTCAGGTGAGTGACCCATAGTCAGTAATACCCATTAATGTCAGAAAGAAATATTTAAAGTGAAAATATTTGTGCTTCAATAGTATGATCTTTCTCATGCAGCTGAACACCTTAAATGAATACTCCACTCAAAAATGTTTTTTCTTTTTGTCTTTTACTTATGGTTTATCATGATGGTTGACAACGATTCTTCATCTTATTTACACAGGAACAAGCTTTTTAATTGAAGACAGAACCAATGAATGAGGGAGAAGTGCCAGTCTTTAGTTCAAACACTCAGTCCCATGTAAAACGTATCTCCTGTGCATGTACCATTTCGCTTTTCTAGAAGTATTTATATGAAAATATTTTAATAAGCAATGCATGCATTCTGTATGTTTTGAGCATACGCCTGGATTACTTAACACGTGGATTATGCAACGTCAGTAACTCAGACATTTGCATTTTGTTTGCTGTAGCCCAGGGTTGGTCTCAATGGATGCCAATTCTATGACAAATGTTGTTATCTCTTTTCTGCACAAAAACATTCAATTAAACATTTTCTTGGTGAGCACTACAAACCACATGGCATAAGTAACATATAAAAATATTGTTTTGGGTAGGGTTTTTCTTTAAGGTAACAAAACAATTTCCATCCACCAAATAAATTTAATTGCAATCAGAAGTCAAAAAAAGAGTATGAGAGTCCTTTGACGTTATTTTTTTTAACTCATTGGTTACAACTGAGCCGTATGGGTGTTTCTAAAGGAGAGCCCAGTCTCTTTCAAGGGGTCTGGTTCCAGAACCAAGTGAATTTGCCTTGGGATGCCCTACCAGGAGCTTCTGTTTCGGACAACATAGCTCCCAGGGTCACAGGGGCACATAAACTTGTCCACCATGATAAGGATGTGATTCCTGGAGAGGCTACTCTCTATTAGGGGAGGAAAAATTATCATCCTCTATTTCATGGAGTGTTGCCTAGTTATATTAGCAGGGGTACATGACAGGGTAAGTGGTAATTATGAACTAAAGAGGTAAAGGGAAACGCTCACAGGTAATGGACAAAAATCACCTATGTGTGAGTTTGGAAATCTTGACATCACTATACTTAGTAAGTCCTTAATATGTTGTAAATAATATCTGAGAAAACATGGAAATAAAACCGGTAAGAGACCTATAGGGGGCATCACAGCAGGAGGGTGGTACCATGTTTTAAAAGTTAAGTTGAGGAAGGTTAACTGAAGGCCAGCAATTACCATACAAATATTTTGATAACAGCATACGGTCTCTGTCTGGAAAAAATAGGAACATAGGCATCCTGGCTGACATAACAGAAGGTTTCATACCCAGCCAGGAGGCCATAATGTAGTGGTTCTCAAACTGTGGGGCAGGCCCCCCTAGGGGGGCACAAAAAGGGGGGCACGAAGGTGTGAAAAAAAGAAAACAAGAATCGAAAATATGAAAAATACATCTATTGAAACCAAAACAAATTAATTTAAACTACATTCTGATACTAGAAAAATAAATATAGAGTTAGATAAATGTTGATAAAAGTTAAGCAGGTATAATAAAATATGCATCTATGATATATCATTAATTAAAAAAGAACAAATTGGTATTAGTGGGCTCCTTTGAAAAAAACCTTAGGGGTGCGCGATTAAAACTGTTATGAAAACTCGGGTCGCAAATACTTAGAGGTTGAGAAACGCTGCCATAATGGAATGACTGGAAGAATGGGCTTTGCAGGAGCAGGTCATTCCCCCACACGACAGGTGGCAGTGTTCCTCGGAGCTAAATCCAATTAGGACACATGCAATGGAAATGGAGTTCAGAAATGCAACCTTGTCTGGGTCTTTGGGGAGCGCCAAAGGTTGTTACTGGCGGAGGACTGCCCTGGTTCCCACATGACCCACAAGTACTCCAGATGACTTGGAGAGGAGACCAGAAGTAGTTCCCGGGTTGCCTTGCGATTGGTCTATTTGTGTATTTTAACGTGCCTTTGGAAGGAAGGGTGATCATTGGAGAGGTACTGTTATATAGTACTTACCAAATCTATACTAATAAAAGGCAAAGCCCTCACTCACTGACTGACTGACTGACTGACTGACTGACTGACTGACTGACTGACTCATCACTAATTCTCCAACTTCCCGTGTAGGTAGAAGGCTGAAATTTGGCAGGCTCATTCCTTACAGCTTACTTACAAAAGTTAAGCAGGTTTCATTTCGAAATTCTACACGTAACGGTCATAACGGTCAATAAAGGTCGACAACGTCCGCCATGTTGAACTTTCTTATTTATGGCCCCATCTTCACGAAATTTGGTAGGCGGCTTCCCTGTGCTAACCGAAACCGATGTACTTACTTATTTCGATGGTGTGACGCCACTGTTGGCCGCCATATTGAACTATCCAACGTCACCAATTTTCCAACTTCCCGTGTAGGTAAAAGAATGACCCCGTCTTCACGAAATTTGGTAGGTGGCTTCCCTGCGCTAACCAAAACCGATGTACGTACTTATTTCGGTGGTATGACACCACTGTCGGCCGCCATATTGAATTTTCCAAACGTCACT